>CAUJRU010000935.1:0-201240 GCA_963277665.1 Viscum album
CTTAAAGAACGCATAATGAGCCCTACCGCGCAGACCGCACGTCCGATTGACGCGCCGTCTGCGCGTGCACGTCGCGAATAATAATGGGATTGTTGTCCTGTGATTTCAGGGCAATCCGATGTCGTCCGCTATGAGTTTGACCGTTAGACGCCTGTTTTGGCCGTTTATGACACCGGAACGGCGTTCCCGGTCACCGCGGGCACACGGCACGTCCGATTGACGTGCCGTCTGCTCGACCACATCACAATTCACTCACCCTTTGATGTCGTCCGATTTCAGGCCATTCGGAATTCGTTCGGCCCATTTGGACCCCCCCACGCGCGTTTATCAAGCGCGCGCAACGCTTAAAGAACGCATAATGAGCCCTCCTGCGCAGACCGCACGTCCGATTGACGTGCCGTCTGCGCGTGCACGTCGCGAATAATAGTTTGAATGTTGTCCTGTGATTTCAGGTCAATCCGATGTCGTTCGCTATGAGTTTGACCGTTAGACGCCCGTTTTGGCCGTTTATGACACCAGAACGGCGTTCCCGGTCACCGCGGGCACACGGCACGTCCGATTGACGTGCCGTCTGCTCGACCACATCACAATTCACTCACCCTTTGATGTCGTCCGATTTCAGGCCATTCGCAATTCGTTCGGCCCGTTTGGACCCCCCACGCGCTTTTCTCAAGCGCGCGCAACGTTTAAAGAACGCATAATGAGCCCTCCTGCGCAGACCGCACGTCCGATTGACGTGCCGTCTGCGCGTGCACGTCGCGAATAATAATTTGAATGTTGTCCTGTGATTTCAGGTCAATCTGATGTCGTCCGCTATGAGTTTGACCGTTAGACGCCCGTTTTGGCCGTTTATGACACCAGAACGGCGTTCCCGGTCACCGCGGGCACACGGCACGTCCGATTGACGTGCCGTCTGCTCGACCACATCACAATTCACTCACCCTTTGATGTCGTCCGATTTCAGGCCATTCGCAATTCGTTCGGCCCGTTTGGACCCCCCCACGCGCGTTTCTCAAGCGCGCGCAACGCTTAAAGAACGCATAATGAGCCCTCCTGCGCAGACCGCACGTCCGATTGACGTGCCGTCTGCGCGTGCACGTCGCGAATAATAATTTGAATGTTGTCCTGTGATTTCAGGTCAATCCGATGTCGTTCGCTATGAGTTTGACCGTTAGACGCCCGTTTTGGCCGTTTATGACACCAGAACGGCGTTCCCGGTCACCGCGGGCACACGGCACGTCCGATTGACGTGCCGTCTGCTCGACCACATCACAATTCACTCACCCTTTGATGTCGTCCGATTTCAGGCCATTCGGAATTCGTTCGGCCCGTTTGGACCCCCCCACGCGCGTTTATCAAGCGCGCGCAACGCTTAAAGAACGCATAATGAGCCCTCCTGCGCAGACCGCACGTCCGATTGACGTGCCGTCTGCGCGTGCACGTCGCGAATAATAGTTTGAATGTTGTCCTGTGATTTCAGGTCAATCCGATGTCGTTCGCTATGAGTTTGACCGTTAGACGCCCGTTTTGGCCGTTTATGACACCAGAACGGCGTTCCCGGTCACCGCGGGCACACGGCACGTCCGATTGACGTGCCGTCTGCTCGACCACATCACAATTCACTCACCCTTTGATGTCGTCCGATTTCAGGCCATTCGCAATTCGTTCGGCCCGTTTGGACCCCCCACGCGCGTTTCTCAAGCGCGCGCAACGCTTAAAGAACGCATAATGAGCCCTCCTGCGCAGACCGCACGTCCGATTGACGTGCCGTCTGCGCGTGCACGTCGCGAATAATAATTTGAATGTTGTCCTGTGATTTCAGGTCAATCTGATGTCGTCCGCTATGAGTTTGACCGTTAGACGCCCGTTTTGGCCGTTTATGACACCAGAACGGCGTTCCCGGTCACCGCGGGCACACGGCACGTCCGATTGACGTGTCGTCTGCTCGACCACATCACAATTCACTCACCCTTTGATGTCGTCCGATTTCAGGCCATTCGCAATTCGTTCGGCCCGTTTGGACCCCCCCACGCGCGTTTCTCAAGCGCGCGCAACGCTTAAAGAACGCATAATGAGCCCCCCTGCGCAGACCGCACGTCCGATTGACGTGCCGTCTGCGCGTGCACGTCGCGAATAATAGTTTGAATGTTGTCCTGTGATTTCAGGTCAATCCGATGTTGTTCGCTATGAGTTTGACCGTTAGACGCCCGTTTTGGCCGTTTATGACACCAGAACGGCGTTCCCGGTCACCGCGGGCACACGGCACGTCCGATTGACGTGCCGTCTGCTCGACCACATCACAATTCACTCACCCTTTGATGTCGTCCGATTTCAGGCCATTCGCAATTCGTTCGGCCCGTTTGGACCCCCCACGCGCGTTTCTCAAGCGCGCGCAACGCTTAAAGAACGCATAATGAGCCCTCCTGCGCAGACCGCACGTCCGATTGATGTGCCGTCTGCGCGTGCACGTCGCGAATAATAATTTGAATGTTGTCCTGTGATTTCAGGTCAATCCGATGTCGTCCGCTATTAGTTTGACCGTTAGACGCCTGTTTTGGCCGTTTATGACACCAGAACGGCGTTCCCGGTCACCGCGGGCACACGGCACGTCCGATTGACGTGCCGTCTGCTCGACCACATCACAATTCACTCACCCTTTGATGTCGTCCGATTTCAGGCCATTCGCAATTCGTTCGGCCCGTTTGGACCCCCCACGCGCGTTTCTCAAGCGCGCGCAACGCTTAAAGAACGCATAATGAGCCCTCCTGCGCAGACCGCACGTCCGATGGTGACTAGGTCTCATAGCTCATCTACCTACAACTTGGAATGGGATGATGACGTCGGGGAGGGGGTTATGAAAACGAAATGCTTTATTATGAAGGCAGTTTTATCAATGTCTAGCCCCATCTCCTCTCTTATGTCATCTTTTGTTTTTAATAAAATGGCTTTAGAGCCTTTCGGCTCGAAGCTTCTTTCTGTCATACTCTAATTCTGTTAAGCCTCTCAAACTTGACACACTGTCATACTCTAATTCTGTTAAGCCTCTCAAACTTCCAGCCCTCAATGAGGGCTGCAATTCTGTATTAAAGGATGGGAACGAAAATTACAGCAGAAAAATAGAAGAAATAGGGAAAACAACAGAAGAAATCCTCAGGAGGCCCCCAGGCTGAGGGAGGAAGATCAAGCTAACAAGCCACCAGGCCGATCTTCCGCTGAACTGTAAATGGCCCATAGAAACGAGGGGCAGGTTTCTGAGAAATCTGGCAGGTTAAAGAGTGTTGTTTGTGAGGCCGAAAGCGTACGGAAACAGGATCTCCCACATGGAGGGCAAGGTGACGGCAGTGTATTAGTTTTCTGCTTCATGATGTCTTGGGACCGACTCAAATAATATTTGAGTCCACGATCAAGCAGTGCATGGGCAACAGCGGGCAACTAGATTTCTGATGGAACAGCGTAGGTCTCGTGGCAGCGATTTACCACCTCTGTTTGGTCATCCGTTTGCGGGTGGTAGGTCAAGCTGAGTTTTAAGTCAGTGCCTTGGAGTTTGAGCAGTTCAATCCAAAAATGGCTTACAAAAATGGGATTGCGGTCGCTGGAATGCTATGCAAACTGACAATCTCCCACACGAAAACCTCGCCCACACTCCCACACTCTTTGCTGTGTAAGGGTGTTTTAGGGGTAAAAAATGGCCATATTTAGAGAGATGATCAATGATGACCAGAATCACAGTGCAACCACGGGATTAGGGTAGTCCGGTGATAAAATCCATAGAGAGACCCGACCACACCAGCTGGGGAATTTCCAACGGCTGCAACAGGCCAGCCGGATATAGTGTGGAATATTTATTTCGTTGGCATTTGGCCCATTGGCAAACTGTTGAACCGGTATTTTCATCCCGACCCAATATAAATTGGCAGGCAATTTTCTATACGTGCGGCAAAAACCAGAATGACCCCACTACGGAGACAAATGGAACTCAGCCAGCAATATGGGCACCCATGGGGACGAACTAGACAGCACCAACCGGCCCTTATAACAGAGGACACCTTGCAGAAAAGAGTAAGTAGGAAAGGAAGGAGCATCTGCTTGCAGAGTGATGATGACTTAGCTGAAAAATGGGACGTCTGAAACGCCTGTGAGCAAGTGGGGCTGAACCTCCCCCCTGCTGGATGTGGCTGGAGCAGGGCCACATCACGGCGTGACCGCGGCGTGACCGCGGCGTGACCGCAGCGTGTTGGCCCGATCCAGCGACATCCGCGGGGCAGCATCTTCCGACCAGGAGCGAAGGGAGCGGGAGGAGGCTGGAATGTGGGTGAAAGGGGGCTGGTTGCAGGTGTTGGGGGGATGGTGCGGGCTGATTCGAAGGTGGGGGGGCTGTTGCGGGCTGGAATGCTGGTGGCAGCGGGCTGATGACTTTGCTGAAAAATGGGTCGTCTGAAACGCCTGTGAGCAAGTGGGGCTGAACCTCCCCCCTGCTGGATGTGGCTGGAGCAGGGCCACATCACGGCGTGACCGCGGCGTGACCGCGGCGTGACCGCGGCGTGACCGCGGCGTGACCGCGGCGTGACCGCAGCGTGTTGGCCCGATCCAGCGACATCCGCGGGGCAGCATCTTCCGACCAGGAGCGAAGGGAGCGGGAGGAGGCTGGAATGTGGGTGAAAGGGGGCTGGTTGCAGGTGTTGGGGGGATGGTGCGGGCTGATTCGAAGGTGGGGGGGCTGTTGCGGGCTGAAATGCTGGTGGCAGCGGGCTGATGACTTAGCTGAAAAATGGGTCGTCTGAAACGCCTGTGAGCAAGTGGGGCTGAACCTCCCCCCTGTTGGATGTGGCTGGAGCAGGGCCACATCACGGCGTGACCGCGGCGTGACCGCGGCGTGACCGCGGCGTGACCGCGGCGTGACCGCAGCGTGTTGGCCCGATCCAGCGACATCCGCGGGGCAGCATCTTCCGACCAGGAGCGAAGGGAGCGGGAGGAGGCTGGAATGTGGGTGAAAGGGGGCTGGTTGCAGGTGTTGGGGGGATGGTGCGGGCTGATTCGAAGGTGGGGGGGCTGTTGCGGGCTGGAATGCTGGTGGCAGCGGGCTGATGACTTTGCTGAAAAATGGGTCGTCTGAAACGCCTGTGAGCAAGTGGGGCTGAACCTCCCCCCTGCTGGATGTGGCTGGAGCAGGGCCAAATCACGGCGTGACCGCGGCGTGACCGCGGCGTGACCGCGGCGTGACCGCGGCGTGACCGCAGCGTGTTGGCCCGATCCAGCGACATCCGCGGGGCAGCATCTTCCGACCAGGAGCGAAGGGAGCGGGAGGAGGCTGGAATGTGGGTGAAAGGGGGCTGGTTGCAGGTGTTGGGGGGATGGTGCGGGCTGATTCGAAGGTGGGGGGGCTGTTGCGGGCTGGAATGCTGGTGGCAGCGGGCTGATGACTTTGCTGAAAAATGGGTCGTCTGAAACGCCTGTGAGCAAGTGGGGCTGAACCTCCCCCCTGCTGGATGTGGCTGGAGCAGGGCCACATCACGGCGTGACCGCGGCGTGACCGCGGCGTGACCGCGGCGTGACCGCGGCGTGACCGCGGCGTGACCGCGGCGTGACCGCGGCGTGACCGCGGCGTGACCGCGGCGTGACCGCGGCGTGACCGCGGCGTGACCGCAGCGTGTTGGCCCGATCCAGCGACATCCGCGGGGCAGCATCTTCCGACCAGGAGCGAAGGGAGTGGGAGGAGGCTGGAATGTGGGTGAAAGGGGGCTGGTTGCAGGTGTTGGGGGGATGGTGCGGGCTGATTCGAAGGTGGGGGGGCTGTTGCGGGCTGGAATGCTGGTGGCAGCGGGCTGATGACTTAGCTGAAAAATGGGTCGTCTGAAACGCCTGTGAGCAAGTGGGGCTGAACCTCCCCCCTGTTGGATGTGGCTGGAGCAGGGCCACATCACGGCGTGACCGCGGCGTGACCGCGGCGTGACCGCGGCGTGACCGCGGCGTGACCGCAGCGTGTTGGCCCGATCCAGCGACATCCGCGGGGCAGCATCTTCCGACCAGGAGCGAAGGGAGCGGGAGGAGGCTGGAATGTGGGTGAAAGGGGGCTGGTTGCAGGTGTTGGGGGGATGGTGCGGGCTGATTCGAAGGTGGGGGGGCTGTTGCGGGCTGGAATGCTGGTGGCAGCGGGCTGATGACTTTGCTGAAAAATGGGTCGTCGGAAACGCCTGTGAGCAAGTGGGGCTGAACCTCCCCCCTGCTGGATGTGGCTGGAGCAGGGCCACATCACGGCGTGACCGCGGCGTGACCGCGGCGTGACCGCGGCGTGACCGCAGCGTGTTGGCCCGATCCAGCGACATCCGCGGGGCAGCATCTTCCGACCAGGAGCGAAGGGAGCGGGAGGAGGCTGGAATGTGGGTGAAAGGGGGCTGGTTGCAGGTGTTGGGGGGATGGTGCGGGCTGATTCGAAGGTGGGGGGGCTGTTGCGGGCTGGAATGCTGGTGGCAGCGGGCTGATGACTTTGCTGAAAAATGGGTCGTCTGAAACGCCTGTGAGCAAGTGGGGCTGAACCTCCCCCCTGCTGGATGTGGCTGGAGCAGGGCCACATCACGGCGTGACCGCGGCGTGACCGCGGCGTGACCGCGGCGTGACCGCGGCGTGACCGCGGCGTGACCGCGGCGTGACCGCGGCGTGACCGCGGCGTGACCGCGGCGTGTTGGCCCGATCCAGCGACATCCGCGGGGCAGCATCTTCCGACCAGGAGCGAAGGGAGCGGGAGGAGACTGGAATGTGGGTGAAAGGGGGCTGGTTGCAGGTGTTGGGGGGATGGTGCGGGCTGATTCGAAGGTGGGGGGGGGGCTGTTGCGGGCTAGAATGCTGGTGGCAGCGGGCTGAAATGAAGGTGGAAGGGGTCGTGCAATGACACGAATGGGCAGAGTGAGAATATCGGATTGATCATCGGATGGAGTACACTGTAATCAGAGGAAAGAATATGCGCTGTGAGAATACAATATGCAATGGAGGATCATCGGATGGTCCAATAAAATTGTACGCTAAGTAGACACCCTATTGAGAGCTTCACCTGGATTCAAACAGCACAACCATTAATCTCATAGTGATTAATTATTGATTTTCACAAATAACTCAAATGATCCAGCATGATAGTTGGTAAGAAATATTTAGATGTGAATACACTTTTTGAAAGTCAATTTGGCATTCTGAATTTCATTGACACCTCATTTTAATTATCTCCGATTGACGTGCCGTCTGCGCGTGCACGTCGCGAAGACTACCATGCTTTCAAATTCAGGCCAACTAGTGTGTACAGGTAAATAAAGAAGCCAATGATAAAGATTTTAGCACCCCTACAACCGAAAAAGCACATTCCAGTAGAGGGAATAAGGGTCCCTATAGGAGAAACTACAGTCTAGAAAGAAAAAACCACATCTAGTTGCTTATTATTGTCCAACGAGTGGTTTTTTTGATGAATACATACAAAATTAAATACATACCCGCAAGTAAATACATACAAAATTAAATACAGAATTAAATACATACAAAATACATACCGAATACATACCTGCAACTAGAGAATCCATACATACCTACAACTAGAGACTCCATACATATAGAATTGAATACATACAGAATACATACAAAATACATACAGAATACATACAGAATGCATAACTACAACTAGAGACTCCATACATAAATAATACATACATACTTGCAACTAGAGACTCTATACATATAGAATACATACCTGCAATTAGAGACTCCATTCCTCCCTCAATTAAAAATACATACAGAATTAAATAGATACATGAATTCAGAATACATACAGAATTGAATACATACCTACAAGTAAATACATACAGAATTCAGAATTAAATTCATACATGAAAGTATTATAACACATAATTCATACCTGTAAGTAAATACATACAAAATTCAGAATTGAATTCGGAATTCAGAATTGAATACATGCCTGCAAGTATTATAACAAATAATACATATCTGCAAGTAAATACATATAGATTTCAGAATTGAATTTAAAATTCAGAATTGAATACATACCTGCAATTACAACACATAAGTCATATCTTCAAGTAAATACATACAAAATTTAGAATTGAATTCAGAATTCAATACCTGCAAGTATAAAACATAATTCAGAAGGTAATTAAATACATACATAATTGAATTTATATTTTTCATTAAAACAGGATGAAAAATTTGGTTGATGTTGAATTAATAAAACAAAACAGTGGAAAAGAAATTAAAATGATGCAACGCCGAACCAGATGTTTGAAAAAAATCATATTTGACTTAAAACCAGCATTCAACACAAAGACAATCTGGTAGAATTCAATTAAATATGAACATTGAATAGCAACTGTTAAATAGAGATATTTAAATCGATGATGAACTGGTATTTTTAAGCCAAATCAATAGATTCAAAGAGAGTTGAACATCTACCAGTCAAGAAACAACTCAGAGGAAGGAATTTGGAGAATAATACCTCACTCAAACCCCCATCACGATTTAGACTTGGAGGGGAGTCCGTCGGCGTCGGGGGAGGCGCTGTCTTCCGGGGAGGGGGGAGGCGCGGTCGTCCGGGGAGGGGAGTGCATCGGGGGAGGGGAGTGAGTCGGGGAGGGTTCCGTAGGAGTGAGTCCGGGGAGGGGGGAAGCGCAGCGAGGAGGCGTCGGGGAGGAGGGGCGAGGAGGGCGCGACGGCGCGGCGAGGAGGGTGCGGCGAGGAGGGCGCGGCGAGGAGGAGATGCCGTCGGGGAGGAGGGCTGTGGATCGGGGAGGAGGAGGAGCCCGATAAAAGATCGGGAGAATAAAAGGATAGCCACGGACAAAAATTTAACCGTGGCCTAATAAGGGCTATAGCCACGGACCTATAAAACCGTGGCTATAGGTCCGTGGCTATAGCCCCAATTTCTAGTAGTGAATGTTAGTACTTGAATGTAATACTAATTAAACATAATATCCGTTGGAATTGCTCTTTTATAATAAAAGATATATTTTTTTCACTATTTTTTTTGGTAAAAGTCAATTTCTTTGTAGTGAATAATTCTAATGGCCATGGTACAAATATTATGGTAATCCCATATATCCAACTAATACATTCTCAATTTTTTGAGTATAGATTGACCCTATCATAGAATACATCACATGTCATTAGTAAAATTCCCAAATTTGGTATCCCGCAGCCGACATTTATATTGATTCATTGGTATGAGATTCAAGGTATCTCTCTATGTTAGATTGATCAATATAAAAGTCTAGGGAAACTAGACACATATATGAATTACATTTTACATTATAAATATAAAATGAATAGCATAAGAAATAATCTCACATCCTTCATATTATTCATAATATCATTCTTTATATCCTAGGGAAAAGAAATTAATAATGGGTGAGATCATATGATTGGTAATGGTTATGTAAAGTGTAATCAATCATTATTACATAAGGCATAATCAATATGAAAAGTCAAATGACTAAAAATACTTGTTATTTATTGAATAACTTCATCAAAAAATGAATCCACTGATAATGTTAGTGTAGTAATATCATGAATAATAATATAAATATCAATGAAGGAAATGATTAATGATAAACATTATGGTCACAAATTTCATGATATACTTTCAAGGCCTTATGACATAATATCTTAATCGATGGGTGGTATACACAAAAAACCCATTTAATAAATTAGGAAAACTGGTTTGTCTCATGAGATCTTTCAATACACCAAGGGGATACCTATAACTGATCCCCACCCTTCCCTGTATATCCAATGAATTTCTCATTTATGGAATGATAAATTTAATTCATAAATAGTATTTCTAATCAAAATGTTTTTATATTGAGTAAAGGATGTGAAATATTAAGATTTTCCCTAGTCATTCAAATAGATATTATAGTAAAAACCCATAATTATAAATGGTATATGATTAAGACTATATAAATATCCATGATACAAAGAATATGTATATTTAAGAGAAATGGAAATTCCAATTAAAAATTATCTTAATAATGTGAATGTTTAACATAAATTTAACAACTATAAAATTTAAAAAAGGTAATAGATGATTATCAATTCATCAAACCTATATCCTTTTTAATAAAATGGTTACAATTAGATAATGAAATAAAATCAAAGATAAACCTTTAAAATAAAATTTCATTACATATTTTTCTTTGTAAAACCATTGAAATCTTATAGAATAAGTTAAATAATATTAAATGTATTTGGTAGTAGGAAAATCTGTTAATGTCATATACATTAAAAAGAAACATTTAATTTGACTTTTTATTGACAATATGAGAATATAACTTTTGGAAAACATTATAAATATTACCATATATTTTTTGAAAAATTAAATAATAACATAAAATTTCTTCCAAAATAATTTTGGTAAATAAAATTACTTTTTTTAAAACAATTTTTAAAAATAAGGATATGGAAGAAAAATATACCCGATCAGAAAGACAAATAATACCAAATTTTCATTTAAATATTCCTTTTATCGGTTCATTTAAAAAAGATGGGAAAATTTTGAATAAGAAATGGAAACTCCTTAAATATCTAGGGGATAAAAATATATTGATTTTATGATGTATTTATTTTAATATTACTTCAATAAAAATAAAAAAATACCAAAAAATTGAGATTGTAAAATAAATACTTACTATAATGGTAACTTTTAAAATTTAACCCCCTAAAAGAGTAAAAATTAATTTAAACCGTAATAACCATGAATAAATATATATTCCTTTAAATTTAATAAATGTTTTATTATATATAAAAAATCAAAAAAATAGGCACATAATACCAAATATGTCTCAATGGAGTGAAAATCGAGATGAAATCCCTTGCCTCATGTTCAACGTGCCTCATAAGTGATTGTTAGCCTACAATATAACATATTTAGATTTATTAAAATTGTATAAACTAAAAATTTACATATTTATAATATCTTATATGATCCATTTATAACATCTTTTCATTTTTTTCATTGATATTTTTTATTATTATCATTGTTTTGGGTGTTAACTGCTTCATTTTTCAAGTATGTTTTCATTCAGCAGTTATGATCATTATGTATTGAATATGGTTCCATTATCTTTATAATGTTAGTAATGAAAAAAATATCATATATATTCACTATATATATATATATCTATACATCAATGGTGGATATAGAAAAATGAATTACAAGGTTCATGGAGATGGTAGGTCGTATGTACGCATGAACACTATTTTCAATTTTTAACACATGAAAGGAAAGGTAAATAATAATTCACCATTTAAGAATCATTATTATATCATATATATTTTATATTTTCATTAAATATATTCTTATTATCGTCCATGTAAATCATATATAAAAAAATTCAAATCACATTGTTCAGGTGGTAGTCTACACGTACTCATCAACAACACTATCATTTCCCAAACAAATGGATGGTATAAAATGTAGATATAAAATTATAATTAAATAAGAATGATTATTTCTTAAAAATAATATATATTAATTATTATTATCTTTATAATCATCCAATTATCATTTTGATGAAAAATTAATTACAGAACTACATGGATACGGTAAGTCCTACGCACACAAAAGAGATGTTTTCACATTTCTGAGGTTAGAAAATAGGTAGAATTTTTTTTCCAAAAATAATAAAAAAATATAAATATATTTATGAAACTTTATATATTAATTTATTATGGGTATAACATCATTTTAGTAAATATAATAAGATATATATTTGAATGATTTGGTGAAGATGATTTCCTCTTCTTCGATAGACTTCTTTTAGATCTCCTCTTATGGAACCTAGGGATGGTATTTTAGAAATAACAAGACAACTAGAACTTGGATAAATAGATTTAGAAGATAAATTATAAAGATTCAGTTGATCTAGATGGCTCAATGTAGTCTAAAGAGGAGAGGGAATGAGTGGCCTTTTATATGTGAGGGTATGATCACTTTTGGAAATCCATGAAATATTATAATATAATATGTGTCTAATTAATGTAATATGGTTAAAAAATTGAATGGATTATAAAATATGTATTAAATGGTATTAATATATTCATAAAAACAAATTTTTATATGTTTATATATCATTATAAACCTTATATTATGGATTAACCCCTTGGTTAATGAATATTAACTTTAATAGTGGTAAAGAATTGATAAATATTAATGAGTTATTATTTTACTTATAAGGTGAAAATTGTATCTTAAATTTAAAATAGAAGTCATTTTATACCTTATATTTCCCATTTTCCTCCTTAAATATTTTTTTTTGTTTTTTAAATAATTTAATATAATATTATTTTCATAAAATATCAATAATATTGTTTTTGACACAATTCATTTAATTTGACATTAAAGACACTAATAAAAATATAGAACTAGAATAGAATCTGTTAGAAGAACCTAAATACATTATATTCTTCTATTAAATTATTTTAAAATAATAATTAAACCAAATTTATTTCTTTTATTTTTTTAAAATCATTTAGCTTATTTTTATATTAATTTAATATATATCGTGTTGGCATTGCATAAGAATTTAACGTAATTATTCAATCACAAAAAATTTAAGGTAAGTTTCCATTAAAAAATCATATTTAAAATAAAAATTTAGAACTAAAAAAATATCTTTTTATCCTTATAAAAAATAATATAAATATTAAATTCAATAGAGTGGAATTTTTAGTTATTCTTTTCTTAAATTAATTTAAAGGTCAATATCCAAAAAATGGAACCAAGTTGTAAGAAACTGGTTCTTTCTTAAGGTATTAAATGTTTTTATTTCTATAAATGTTTTATTTAAATGCTTACATATGGCCTAATGTGAATTCCATTTGAGGACATAGACATATTGGGGGAGTTCGAGGCTTGTACAGATCTCAGAACCCTACTTTTGGGGAGATATAGGTAGGTTTTACAATTAGAAAAAAACTATATGGGTTAGGCTGCATGGTTACTACTAACTATGAGAGACCTAGGTAGAGAGAAGGAGGATCTCGTATAGTTTTACAAATCATTCAATTTGAGGTTCAAAACTGTGAAGGTATGTCTGTAGTTTTTAATAGTTATACGTGACATGGTTGGTGCATGGTTAGTCAAACCATGCATACAACCCATGAAAATTGCATGTTCCCACAACAAAGGGTGCATGGTTGGCAAACGGTTTGGCAAACTATGATGCCAAACTGTACATCCATATATATTGGGTGAATTTTAGAAATTTACCTCATTTAATCTTATAGCCTAAACCTATTTTCTTTTTCCCTGCTACAGATAGTAGCACCTTGGTTAGGAGAGCTATTTGAAGCTTGTTTGTAGAATTTGATCCCCTTCTATCTGATATCAGAATCAAGCTCTGTCAGTCTCATCGGATTCCATCACTTAGATATCTATTATCTTTATGTCATTCCTTGTTCTTCTTGGTATTGGATACACTATTTTAGTACATGATAATTTTCCTGATTTTTTATGGATCTCATCTGTTCTTCTTTTATCTGCCGATCTGAGTCGAATTAGGAGTTCATTCTGGATGAGAAATCCACTATAGACCTATGGTAGGTGGTCTCATGTTTTTCTTTAAAACTAAAAATGTTTATATATATGTTTTTGTGTTGCATGTCCATTTTTTGTAGATATTACCTTGAATTGAAATTAAATACTTATTTTAAATGAATAGGTATAACCTATTCAATTAAATAGACCCATTGATAATTTATTTAAGGTTATGAACCTTGAATTGGAACCACCCCTCTGGTGTGTTTTATTTTAAAATGGGCCATAATGGGTGGATTTTGAATTGGGTCACCCTTGATGTATGTATTTTACCCTTGTTATGGGAAGTCAATTGATTAATTTAAGTCTAATTTTAATTATAATTGATATTTATTAAAGGAAGGGAATGAAATGACATTATACCTAGTCCTTGGATATGTAATGGATTTTTTAAGCATGATTTGGATTTTTAAATAGAATTTCCACATGAGGAAATTAAGGGGCCAAGCCTTATAAGCTTATCCATGACATGATCCACCTTCTGATGTGAGATTTAAATGAATTAATTATGGTGATGACCTTAATATAAATAAAAGAAATTTAATTATTTTATGCCTTTGGTGACACATGGGTTCTTATAGAGACTCTATAGAAGGACTCATTTGGCTATTGCCTTGCTTATTCCTGAGTGACACTTGGACTCCCTAGTGTACTGCCAAGGATGGACTCATGGGGATGACTGTTATTCATTCATCTTAGCGATACCTGGACATTTTATGATTATATAAGGATATAATTAGAGTTTGGATGATTATATATGCTAGCAGTAAGACTTGTGCTCCCTTAGTGGACTGTCGAGGATAGAATTGAGGGTAAGGATGTTATACCACACCCAGAGTGATATCAGGATTCCAATGAGGAATCCACAGGATGGACTTGTAAGGTTCTTGGTTTGTGGTATGCCTGGAGCGATATCTGGATTCCAAATAAATAATTCCAAGGATGGGATCAGGTTATTAATTGAATAACTAATCGAATGATTTATATGAAGCATCTGCCAAGACAAAGCACAATCCTAGATTTGTTCAAAGATTTAAACATTTCAGATGGCCTAGTTAGGAATCCTTTGATCACATATCATTCATAAGGGATGTTTGGATACATTATTGATCTCAAGATTTCTTTAATAATTGATATTGATTGAGTAAATGAATTTGATAATAAATTGATACATGGATAATAGTTATTTAGAGATATTATGGATGAGGCTGATGTATGTAGAATAGGATTGGTGTCCATGGAAACATAAGAACTTTATGGATTTTTAACATTCAATACTTCCTTTTCATATTATATTATTTCTTACACACCTTTTTATTATATATTCACTGACTGGATGGAACTTGACCTTTGGGTGGTTTCCTACGGGGATTTGTATCTCATTCCCTGTTCAGTCAACCTTTGGGTAGCCGAATATATTATATGATTGTAGGTATGGATAAGGAAAATTTACCTACCATATGTTTCTGATTTCTTCTTAGGAGAAAGAGATCATTGGACTGATCTGGGGCTCATGATGCTAGTTGGGATAGTTTTTGGTTCTTTTGGTATTTTGTTACATGCATTAAATATCTTCCATGTATCCCAATTTTGGATTTGTTTAAAGACCTGACATGTATCATCATCATATGTATATGAGAATACTTACTGTATTATTTATATATTCCCATAATTTTCATATATAATTTGTATGATTTATTACTACATCTGATACATATCGGTTATTATATATTTATTGTTCTATAATCTTGTGAAGAGGTCATAGTCTCCCCACAGACACAACCTAGGCCCTCACTAGAAGTCAGCAGCCTATGGCATTTGGGGAGATGTGTCTGAGAGAATATGGATAACTAAGATTGGGGAAACTTTTAGTGAAATCCGAGTTTGATATGTTACAAAGTGGTATCAAAGAAATCTTTTTCTAGTTTACTATTTTGAGACAATATAAAGGGATAAGAAAAAATTTGAATTTGGTAATGATATGTGGTTGGGGGTAGCTAATGCACATATGGGAAAAATCAAAATCACCTCGAATGAAATTGATGTTTTCTAGATTTTGAATATTAAAGTTGATTTGATTCCACCATTGAGTGAGCCACTTGAATTGTGATATTATTATTTATACGATTGTGGGTTATATTTAGTTGCAACCTGATGATATGAGGGTATTCCATATCATTCATCATTTTATGAACTTTTTAGAAATCAAATGCCATGAATTATTCCATGACATATAGGATGAATTTCTTGATTTCATGTTATTGTTATATTTTTTATGATTTATATACCTTCCTTTTAATATATCTTTTGTGTAGGGAATTGGGATACATGTTTGATACTTAAAATATTTGTAATAACCTAGGTAGTGTTTTCCTGATTAAGTTAGAACAGTCATCCTATGTATCCAATTATAGCATGTTGATTCATGGACTAAGATTTTCATGGACTGAATGTGTTATGGTGGGATTTATGTGAATGAAATATTTTCTTTCATAAGAAGTATGAGACCTTATGGATAGAAATTTGGAAGACCATTTGGTTTAAACATTTTAAAATGAATTGTGGCATAATGGGAATGAATATGAGAATATAATGGAAACTGAAATTTCTTATAGAAGAGAACATGACCCAGACCCGACCCTACTAGTGGGAAGTAGAAAGTATATCTTGATTTTATATGATCTACACAATTCATATCCCTAAATCAATGAGAAGGTAGATGGTTGTGTTCTAATATGGTAAGGATTATACCTATCCTATTTATATATATGTGCTTTTAGAAGTTGTTGAATCTTGTTCTGAGGTGAAATCTTGGCATTTGTAGTGGTATTCCACTACGACACCCTCTAATCACACACTACGAGGTTAGAGGCGATCATTATCTAGATGTGGTGGGCCATGAGATACTGATGGATCCTTATTTGATGCCAGTAATAGTATCAAGAGTTGTACATGACACATGTGATGAGGCATAACTCAGTGAATTATTTATGCATTTCATGTAGACCATTGAGAGATCTCTGTGACCTACTCCAACTATGATGGAGTTGATTCATGAGTTCCATAATTAACACCTTCCCACATGCGGGGGGGGGGGGGGGGGAGGGGGTGTTAAAACACAAGATGTGGAGTCATTTCTAGAGGCCATGCTATCTATATTTGAGCATCTCGAGATTACTCCTGAGAGGAGGGTAGATCTCCCTACGTATATGTTGTGTGATTCCGCCAAGAGATGGTGTAATGTTGTTACTAAAAATTGTAATCATTAGGAGATTTTTTGAAGTGATTTTTATAGTTAATTCTATGATTATTTCTATACCATGAAATTGAAGGACAATAAAGATTGAGTGTTCATGCACATAGAGTAGGGCACATTATCATTTATGGATTATTCAGCCAGTTTTATAGAGTTCCATCACTTTTCACCTACTATAATGGGTGAAAAGTTATTTAAAGAAAATGATATTTGAAGATGGTTTCAGGTGTGACATCTGATCATAGGTGAATTTATATTCGAAAAATAAAATTTCTAGAGAAGTGAATCAAGTTCTTATCATAGTGTGTAACCTGAGGGAGGTGAGGGGTGTGAGATAGGGCAGTTTGGTGCCTAGATCTAGTGCTACATGGATCAGTTGTAGGAAGTATTTTATGGTGCTTCCACATAGGGACATTTGTAGCCATAGCACAAACTCAGGTGGCTAGATGAGGTGCCACAAGGGCAGTAGACTGAGACATACAAGACCTTAGTGCATAAGGGACCCAGTCAAGTGTCAATCCTATGGAAATATGGGTCATGTACATTACTTTTTTGAAACTTTTCCTTTGGAAGCCATTATGAGAGGGTTTTCAACGAATCCAAATGCAAGAGAGGGGCTATAATTTTCTCATCAGGTAGGGATCTAGAGTGAAGCTAGTCGATCAGGCCCAGACAATGGTTAATGTCGTGGTAGTTAGACCCTAGATTTTTGGGGATAAAAGACCACATCTGCTCAACGTAGCTTGGATTTATCATAGATCCAAGAATCCGGATAGATATACATTATGAACCCAACACCTGAGTAGAATAATCAAGGAACTTCTACTATGAGAGGTAATATTATAGTATCCTATGGATTATAAACATCCATTTTTGATATAGTGAATTCTCTTAGCTATATATTTATTTCCATTATGAAGATCCTTGGTCTCTGAATTCAATGTTATGATGGTTGTATAATGTTTGATGCTATGTTGGGGATTCAAATGAATGATATACATTAGTGCAGGGTGTGTCCCCTTTGATATTGGAGGTGGTCATATCATATGAGACATATTTTTCCTCAATATGACAGGCTTCAACATCATTCTTTCGATGTATTAGTTGGTTCCCTTTCATTATTTTGTTGACTGTTATCGCTGAAGGGTGACATTCACATCACAGATAGTGGAGAGTTTATTCACAAGGGTGAATGGAATGTTTAGGAAATCCTAGATGGAACTGGGCATCATGGGATAAGAAGGATGAAATCCCATACTAAGAGTTTATATCTGGAGGATTGGGGAACACATTAGAATGATTTCCCACCAATGGTTGATTTTTTATGGGACGTTTTCCTAGAAGAATTCTCCATATTAACTCTAGTGAGAGAGGTATATTCCTCTATCAAGTTTGTTATAGGAGCTGCACCAATATCTATTCCTACTTAATGGAAGGATACTATTGAGATGCATGAGATCAAGAGGTAGCTATATGATTTAATGTACAAGGGATTTATCTAACCCAGTACTTCTCCATGGGGTTCACTAGTCCTTTTGCAAAAATGTAAGACAATACCCTTAGGTTATGTGTGGATTACCAGAAGTTGAACCAACTAATGGTTAAGAACCGATATCCATTTATTTAGAAATATTACCTCTTATCACCTAAAGGGAGATATGGTATTCTATAAAAATAGTTTGAGATATAGTTATCATTAGGTGTGTGTTATTCCATAAAACATAACTCGCACAACTCATCATAGCAGGTATGGTATATATGAGTATTTGGTTATCTCATTCGGTCCCATGAACATTCTGGTAGTATTCATGGCACTAATGAACATACTTTTCCATCCTTATCTGGATTCATTTTTCATGGTATTCCTAGATGATATCTTTTTGTATTTTCACAATCGACACGACCATTCCAAACATGTTGATATCATATTGGATACACTAAAAGAGCATTATTTATATGATAAGCTCACAAAGTGACACTTATGCATGGATCATATTCACTTCCCGGGTCACATTATCTTAGAGAAATAAGTATCCATTGACATAGATAAGGTGATGGTTGTAGTTTCTTGGGATAATCCCAAGAACATCTTTGAGATATAGAGTTTCTTGGGTCTAGATAGATATTACAAGTGTTTCATTAAGAACTTATCACACCTAACAGTGCCACTCATGGGATTGATTAAGAAGGCTGTGGAGTTTTTATGGTCATATTCATGTGAATCATCCTTTCAGAAGCTGAAAGAGAGATTTAATTTATCATCGATACTAATTTTTGTAGATCTAGGTAGGAGTTATGATATTTACTATGATGCATCAGGTATTAAGTGAGGGGATGTTCTTATACAGAGGGAAAGAGACAAGGTGTATGGGACTCGATAGTTGAGACCACATGAATGGAACTAACTAATGAAAATTCTTGATTTAGATGGAGTTTTTCATGCATTTTTATGTTGTAGAAATTAATTACATGGAGAGTATTTTATGGTTTTCATGGACCACAAAAGCCTCATGTGCATATTAAATCAACTTGCTCTGGATCCGAGGCAACAAAGTTGGGTTGAATACCTATAGTCTTTTGAATTCGATTTTTCCTACACACATGGGATGGGAAATAAATTGGAAGATTCGCTAAGCAAGAGGAATTAGATATAGGTAGTTCAGTAGGAGATTATCAAGTGGAATCTTATGGATTTGTTCTTTGAGATACACTTTGAGGTTCATGAAAGTAAGGGGAAGAACTGTCTTTCATCCATAGTTGTGACCTCTATAGAATTGGATAGAGTATGGATGAGGTATTTATCATATTATGAGGGCCTAGACTTATGGGCATGTTTTTCATGGGAGGAACCTTCTCCTGGTTTGGCCATAGGTGGGGATGAAATTATTTATATAAGTGGTCACGTATGGGTTTTAGAATACACATGTGAGGAGATTATGTGAAACTTTTATGCTCTTTGTTGGACATTGAACCCTGGTATCACCAAGGTGTATCGGGATTTAAATTCTAAATCTTGGTGATTGGGCATGAAAATAGATGTATCTGGTTTTGTCATGAGGTGTTGCACATATAATTAGGTGAAGGCGTAACATCAGTGGCCAACCATACTTTTATATTAGATTCCCATTCCTGATTAGAAATGGGATGATGTTGCGATGGATTTTATGACCGGGTTACCAATTCACTAAGAGGAAATGATGATGTTTCAGTTGTTGTTGATAGGATCACAATGGTTTCTCATTTCATTCCCAGAAATGAGACCTTTTTGGTAGATGATCTTGGAAGGTTTTATATCCATGAGAGAATCCAACTTCATGGGGTCCCATATACTATCATTTATAATAAGGATTCTAGGTTTACCTCATGATTCTGGAATGGGATACAGAGCTAGTTGGGTATACTGGTGCTTCTGAGCACAACATACCACCCACAGACTGATAGTCGGTCATAGTGTATGATACAGATGCTTGAGGATATGTTGCAGGTATGTGTCTTGGATTTTAGGGGCTCTTTGGAGAGGCACATTCCCCTTATTGAATTCTCCTATAAAAATATCTATCAGGATACCATACAGATGGTTCCTTATGTGGATATATATAGTATTCTATTCCAATCATCCCTATAATAGTTAGTGGTAGGAGGCACAATGATATTTGGACCACATCTCGTGTAGGAGACTACAGATAAAGTTCAGGTGATTTGGAAGCGAACGAATACTACACAATCTCGATATTAATCTTACCCCGATCACCACAGATGAACTCTAGTGTTCATGTTCATGGATCAATTCTTTTTATATGTTTCACCAAGACTGGGACTCAAAATAATTGGGAGACTGGGTAAGATTTCACTGTGATATGTTGGGTCATTCAAGATTCTAAATAGAGTCAGGCTGGAAGCCTATCGGTTACAGTTACCTCAAAGGTACCTGGCCATACACAACATCTTGCATGCATATTAGCTATTCTACTATCATTCAGACCCATATCATTATTTTTAGCCTGAGGAAGTTGAGTTATAGGTAGATGCTTCATTTGAGGTGGATCATATTCATATTGTAGATTATGGGATAAAAGTTCGTCGAGTCTGGTCAGTTCCTCTAGTACGGGTGCTATGTCAGCATGGCCATGTACATGATGAGAAATACACTATAAACCTATGGTAGGTGGTCTCCTAGTTTTCCATCAAAGTCAAATTGTTTATATATATTCTATTTTTCCACACTCTTAATTCTCAAGGGATGCAATAGAATTGAAATTAAATCCCTGTTTTAAATGAATAGGTATAAACAATGTAATTAAAGAGACCCATTAATGATTGATAAAATTTTATGGAACATGAATTAGAACCACCTATTGGGTGTTTTGTATTTTGAAATAGACCACCATGGGTGGATTTTGAATTGGGTCAACCTTGAGTTGTGTTGTTTACCCTTTCCATGGGAATATAATTGATTAATTGAATTGTAATTGGAATTGTAATTGATATTTATTAACGGAAGGGAATGGAATGACCTTGTCCCTAGTACATTTACATGATATGTCTTGTTTTAGCACGAGTTTCCCTTTTTAAATGAAATTCACACAAGGTTAAATTAAGAGGAAAAACCTTCTAATCTTATCTGAGACTTGAGAAACCTTCTTAGGTGATAATTAAATGAATTGATAGTGGTGATGATCGTCAATATAATTAAATTAAATTTAATGTTTATATTCCTTGGGTGACATATGGGTTCTTAAAAGATACCATAGATATACTCATCTGGATATTTCATTTCTTACACCTGAGTGACACTTGGACTCCCTAATGGACTTTAAAGGATTGACTCATGGGGGTTGACTATTATATTCCTTAGTGTTTCACAAGGTCAAACTCAGAAGATAGTTTGTTTTATATGCCCGGAGTGTGACTTGGGATCCCTTAGTGGACCACCAAGGATAGACTCAACGACAAGGATGTTATACCACACCCAAAGTGATACTATGATTCCAGTGAGGATGGGATTGTATGGTGCTTGATTTATGATATGCCTGGAGCGATACCTAGATTCCAAATATGGAATGCCATGGATTGGCTCATGTCCTGAATTGAAGAACAAATGAAATGATTTATTTCACTCATCTTTGATGAAAAAGAAAAAGCTTGGATTTGGTCTGATACTTAAATATTAAAAATGGTATGGTTTGGAATCCTTTAAACACATATCCTTCATAGGGGATGCTAGTCTATGTTCCAAGTCTTGAGACTTATTTATTAAAAGAGATTGATTAATTAAATACAATTTATTATAAATTGAGACATTTCTGATTATTATTAAGAGAAATTCTAGTGGAGGCTAAAGCAGGTAGAAAAGGATAGCTGTTCATGGGAACCCAGACCATTACAGGCTTCTTATATTCAGTAATTCTTGTACATATTCTATTACTCCCTACACACTAGTTTATTATAAATTTACTAACGAGATGAAACAGGGACTTTTGGTGGATTCCTTACAAGAATATTTATCTCATACTAAGTTCAAGACACCATTGGTTACCCATATAGATTTATATGATTTTAGGTATGGATAAGGTAAAGGGACCTACTATAGGATTTTGATTTCTTCTTAAGTGTAGGAGAGCACATGACTGAGATGAGGTTCTTGATTATTACTGGGATAGATTTTGGACTTTTTTGGTATTTTGTTAATTATGTTGTACATCTTCTATAGATACATGTTTTGGGTGTTTTTTTTTGAGAAATGACATGTATCATCAACATTTACATATGAGAATACTTATTCCATTGTTTATATATTCTCATATTGTTCAGTTATCATCTGTATGGTCGATTAATGCTTCCACTACTTATCTATTATTGTATATTCATTATCCTACACTATGGTGATGAGGAAATACTATCCCCACATAAACACTTTGATCCCTCACTGCTATTCGGAAACCTTTGGTATTTGGGGAGATATGCCTCACTCCATGTGGCCAATCGGGCTCGGGGCACATTTCAGTGGCATTCGGGTTTATGAAGTTAAAAATAAGCCATATTTTTTAGACTTGGATGAAAATGGTAGAAATATTACCATCCAATAGAATAAATGATACTGTTATAGAAATTATAAAACCATATCCTAGAGTTTTAATATAGTTTTACCCATTTTAGCTTTACTGAGGTGACAAATATTTATCCAGGTTACATTTCATAATGACCAAAAATTAAAAGGACCTATCTACCAAATTTGAACCTACTGATTCAAAATATGGAATATATTTTCTCAAATTCAAATCCTATAAGTTTCAATAATTATTATATAAATAAACTCACATAATTTGATGAAAAAATATTTTCCAAAAAATATATTTTCAGTCTAAAAATTGACTTATATAAAAATAATGAAAAATTGTAATCCTAGTGTAATTAATTATATTATTTTAAATAAAAAATATATTAAATCACTTTAATAAAAAAATATAGTGTGACGTAAATTCTTTTATCTAATGAAATAGCAGTTTCTAAAAAATCAATATTTTCACTATTCACTAAAAATAAATATTTTTAAAAAATTACCAATAATTCATATTAATCTAATATTAAAATTATGATTTAATAAATAATATTATTTTTATAAAATTAAATTTATAATATTTTCTAAAATTAATTATAATATTCATGTCCAAAATGCATAATAAAAACCATTTTATGAAGAAAACATATTATTGAATCATAAAATGAATTTACTCAAAATTGAGTACTTATTTCCTAAGAGATAATCATTTAATTTTAAAAAAATAAACCATTTATACATATTTTCCCTAATTTCTTTAGTATTATTCATAACTACCAATCCAATAGTAAGGGAAAACTGTCATATAATATTTCAATAGTTTGTCACGGTTTTTTTAAACATAGTGGTGTGTGTAGAGCAATATATCAAATAAATTAAACTTATTTAATGAGAAATATGTTATAATAACTTGTACTGTTACATTATACCTACATTATAATAATTTCTCCCTTTATATTATTTCAATTTGATAAAAAAAACTTAGGATACTTCTTCCTTATCACATCCTCAGGTTCCCAGGTAGTTTACTCAAAATTATGGTTTTTCTACAAAACCTTAACCAAATGAGTGGTCTTTTTTCATAGATCTTTATCTCTATGATCCAAATTTTTTATTATTTTTTCTTAATAACATAGATCTTTCTGCAGCATTATGACCTCTGATTTTAGTAAATGTGAAGGATTGAGTATGTACTTCTTTATGAGAGATACATAGAACACATCGTGAACTTGAGAGAGATTCCGTAGAAGCACCACGAAATAATCTACAAGCCCGATAAAATTAATAATTTCAAATGGAATGATATATCTAGGCCTTAGATTTCCCTTATTTATAACTGTCATAACCTTATTAAAATGAGATATTTATATGAATACCTTGTCACATTCTTCAAAATCTAGATCTCACTAATGATTGTCACCATAATTCTTTTTTCGACACTAAGCTTCCCTTATGTGATATTGAATGGATCTAAAATTATCTATAATTTCCTCATCCAGATAAAGTCCTAATATATTTATTTATCCATGTTCTTTCCAATTCATTAGATTTATATATTTCTTCCTATAGAGGGATTCTTAAGGAGCTATCTAAATGATCGAGTATAAGTTATTATTGTAAGAAAATTACACCATGAAAAGGTGTTGACCCCAACCATATTTGAAATTTATAGAGAAGTATATGAAAATGTATTGTAGATTTTTAATGGAC
This sequence comes from Viscum album, assembly GCA_963277665.1. NCBI lineage: Eukaryota > Viridiplantae > Streptophyta > Magnoliopsida > Santalales > Viscaceae > Viscum > Viscum album. The sequence goes on from CAUJRU010000935.1 coordinate 24,610, forward strand.
CTCTTAGACTGAACATATGTTTGTGTATGATAAGTAGTAATTAAACTCAATTTTGTATGCAGAGCCTTTTGAAGTCTTCCCATGAACATCTAGGTAAACATCAGATCCAGATCAAATATGATTAAGAGTGGCACTCAATTTAATCATAAAACTTCATTAAGGAGTAACCAATTATGGTGATAAAGAGGGAAATGTTCTATAATAGATATAAAATTCATTCATTTCATAAGGTGATCGACTACTACTAAAATAGAATTATGCATTTTAGATGTTTTGTGGATTGTGATGATGAATTCCATGGTAACATGTTCACATTTCCATTTTGGTATGGGTAATGGTTATAAAATCTCCATGGACTATTTTCACCCATACATAACTTACTAACACACCAAGAATCAGGATATATACTCTAAAATATCCATTTTCATGTTATCCAACTAAAAATACACTTTCAAATCTCTATACATATTTTTACTTCCATGGTGAATAGAGAATTACCAACTGTGGGTTTCATCCAAAAAATATTCTAATCTTGTATTTATGGAACACATACTCAATTTTTAAACATTATCATTCCATCATGTTAATAGTTGAACATATGAACATTATTTACCTTCTTTTGTATTTCCACATCTTCTTTTTATGAATTCTCAATCCTCTCTTGGATAGATGGCCGAACATTCATCTAATAAAGATAATTTCTATCTTCCTTCCTCATGATTTCAAGATCCAACTTCTATAAATACATAAATATAAAATCTATTTATATATTAAACATGGAAAATATAATATGGTCTTTCTAACTCATAACTTCATCCACCTTATTATACCCCTAGTGTGGTAATGTACTGAACATTCATAATCTTTGATCAACATTAACCATTTACTCTAGCATATTGACACGTTCCTATAGTGGAGTGTGGTAAAAACAATAATTTACTATGTTAAAATGTATTATAGTGATCTACAAAGGTTTTCTCCAAAGAGGAGTGCATAAAAATCAAGCTGTCACCTTAAAATAAGAGAAAGAAGTGAGGTTGTTTTTTTGGAAATTGATTGATTTTTGAAAAGATAAGAAAGAAACTTAACTAAGGAATGAAATTTAAGAAACTTATTGAGGAACATGAATAAAAATTGATTGAAATTATTATATGAAAAGGGTGATTGGGTCTGGGTCAGTTCTTCGGTTTTAATTCTATCATAGTTCCAATTTTTCCAATTCTCTTCTGCTAAATCGATAAAAGTGAGACTCATCAATCAATTCATTTCACTCCTTTGGTAAAATAGTAATAGTAAGAATAAACCTAAACAAAATCTTATCTTGGTCTAATCTCTTTCCAATATTTGATATAGTTTTATCTAATACCTTCAATTAGCTTAGGCAATTCCTAATCGGGCCTTGTTTATCCCAAACAATCAAGAATATAAACTACCCCTCTCATACGTATTGAATATCGCTGAGTACTTCACCACTAATCCCTAATATATTCTATTGTATATATAACAGAACCTAGTGGAGGGAGAAATATATCATTGAACCAAGAAATATAAACAACATAATCTAAAATCAAAATACAATCGTACATGATAATTAAATCCGTTTCATGAAATTGATAACGATTTTGCAGAAGATAGAAAAGGATATTAAAACATGTAGTGCATGAACGCAAGAGTTACAAAATTAAAAAACTAACCTTCCCCAATAACTATTAATATTTAACCCACCATGGTAAGGGTAACCGAGTTAAAGGAGGAAGAATAAGTCATTACAACATTAAGAAAAACAAAAGAGAGAAAACAAAGAACAGAACATTTGATGCCCCAGATTCTACCCTCCAGAATCTTCCCTCTGTTGTGCTCACCATTAGTCCAAACCAAGCCAAGATCTCTTCTTATAATATTTTATAAATGAATTTTTCTATAGATACTCCAAATATCAAATCATTTAGAAATGTGTAAAAGAAGATATTGATTGATTAGTATGTTTAACTTCTTCTGGCCTCCAAACACTGTTTCACTCACTCAACTTGGACGCACCCAAAGGATGCCTTAATGAGATCCATAATTTATAAAATTTAATGTGAACGGGATTACAGAAGTCCTCTATTGACAATAGTTTTAATAACCCATTTTAAGGCCTTTTGAATGAGATATTCCATATTTAATGCTGTGGGGTCCATTATACAAGCCAAACTGATTTCTCCATTTGATTAATTTTTCTGTATCATTAGGTTTCGAATTGGGTCTTGGTCCAGAAGACCAAATTGAATCCCATGAGCATATAAATCCTAAAAAAAGGATTAAAGTCAATTGGAATAATATTATAAATGTTATTCCTGAAAAACAGAATCTATATAAAATTGTCAATTTTAATAAATTACCCCTTTTTCACATTTAAGCCCAAAATACACCAAAAACACTTAAATGATGAAAATATACTCAAATTGAATAATTGGTAGGGATTAAATCATTGAAAAAAATATTAATAATAATTAAAATATTAACTCTATCAATTCCCCCACACCTATCACTTGGACTCCTGGACAAGTCAGAATCAAAATAAAATCAAAGAAAATTCAAAACAAATATCCATGAGATCCACCAATTTGACAAGAAGCAGAATATATCATGCCTCATGAAAAACTATTATTTCATGTTATTAATTTTTTATTATTAAATATATTTCTTCTTCATTTCTCCTCCCATGAACACAAAACACTTACCTAACTTTTATTATCTCTCACCACACAAATTTCAATTTTTTTAGCAATGTCTTTCTCATCAAAACTCATACAAGGGTCACTATAGGCTTGATAAATTCATATATCTCCACTCGATATGAGTCAAAGATATATGTTTATCATGAAGAATTTTCAAGTTTATTCTGTGGATTTTGTTTGGTAGTATTTAGATGTGAAAATTTTGTGGCCGAATGAAAAGGGATCGGATCTTTTTGAAGAAAAGTTGCATTACTCTAATTTTCACACAAGTATGGTCTCCTCTTCACTTTAATTTGTAGAAAATTAGATCCTTCATTAGGTAATATCAATTAATGTTCACACAGATCATAATTTCAGTAGAAAACATTTCAATCTTCTCAAATTTAATATTTCTTGAAAGATCCAAAAAAGACACAACTTTCTTTCTTCATTAGAAACTCCAGAAAGGCACAACTTCTCTCATCATGAAAGCTCCAGAATGGCTCAACTTTCAGGAGAATTATTTTTTTAGCAACAATAAAATCTATTACTCATTTATTTTTCACCCAAAGTATCCCCAAATAAGTTAGTACAATACAAGACATCTTCCCCCACACTTACGTTCAACTAGATCATGCCATTTTACTTCAAGAGCATGTTAGATAGGGAAAATTGGCTTGTAATGTGGCTATCCAAACAGGTTGCTCATTTATTCTAAAGGATACAAGGATAAAATGTTCAAGGTAGGACATTATAAAAAGTATTTTATTGAAATGGGGTCTTTAAAACCAAATAAATTCCTCAATCATTTAAAACATAGGTACCTCAAACCCTCAGGTTTTAAGAAAAATAAATCAAATTATAGTTAAATAGAGAATAATTGGTTCTCTTAAGAAGTGATTTGAATGTGAAGAATATAAAAACAATAGGTTAAAAAGCCTCAAAGTAATGTGATTTCAAATATAAATACAATAATATGTGGAATGTGATTCAAAAATCAGAGGACTTTTCATGAATTTCCCAAAGAATTGAACTTGAAACAACGTCATTTTCAATATTCATTTATGCTTAGTTTCATAGAAAAAATAATTTCCCCCAAGGAAATGGGTTTCAAAAATTTCAGAGATAATCATTTCAGATCAAAATTTTAAAAAAACACACAAAAAATTAAATAGAAACACCCCAAATTTGAAACAAACACATTTTAACAAATAAATAAATAAACTAAACTACAAAGATTCCCTCCCCCACACCTAAATGATTATGTGTTCGCAATGAATTCAAATGGATTTAATATATAAGAGTATTTGAAATTGAATCACAACAATCAAGAAAATTTAAAAGATAGGTATGACCTGATGGAGATTATTGATAAATAGTTTGGGGGAGTGTGATCTCCTCCATTGGCTCTGATGTCATGGTCCCAAATAATTTCTTCAGCCTATGCCCATTGACAGTGAATGGATACTTATCTTTATCCTTCACAATATTCACAACACCAAAAGAATATACATGAGTAACTATAAATAGACCTTCCCATCTGGAACAAAGTTTACCTGACATTGGTTTCAGTCTTGAATTGAATAACAAAACTTTGTCGCTAGTATGGAAGTCTTTTGGTTGGATCAGTTTGTCATGATCCACTACTGTTCTCACTTTGTAAATCCTAGAATTTTCAAATTATTCCATTATAATTTCTTCCAGTTCCTGTAACTATAATCTTTTCTCTTTCCTAGAACTTTCAAGATCTTGATTCATCTTCCTCACAACCCAGTATACCTTGTTTTCCAATTCCACGAGTAGGTGAAAACTTTTCCCATAAAACAACCTACATAGACTCATTCCAATTGGGGTTTTGTAGGCTATCTTGTAAGACTATAATGTGTCTTCCAACATTTGTCTCCATTCTTTTCTATTTGGATTAACAATATTTTCCAAAATTCCATTAATTTTCTTACTAGACACATCAACTTTCCCAGTAGTCTGTAGATGATAGGGAGTTGATGTTTTATGATACACCCCATAGTTTTTTAACAAAGCCTCCATTATCCTATTAAAAAAGTGAGTTCCTTGATCACTAATGATGGCTCTGGGAACTCCAAACCTACAAAATATGTTAGCCCTGACAAAATCACAAACAACTTTAGCATCTTCATTCTAGGTGGATTTTTCTTCCACCCATCTGAAAACCTAATCAGTATAATGAAAAATATAAGACTTTACAAATGACATTGGGAAAGGTCCCATAAAATCTATCCCCCAAAATTTTCAATTTTTACAAAAATTAAGTTGATTTTGTGGAATTTTTGGTCACTTTAAAAATTTTCCAGAAAATTGACATTTTCCACACTGTTTTCAAAATTCATGAGAATCATTGAAAAGTGTTGGCCAATAAAGTTCAGATTCTAAAAACATACTTGATATCCTTTGAGGTTCAAAGAGTCCTCCACAATCTAATTTATTAAAAAACTTAAGGATTGATTCAATTTTATTTTTAGGGAAGCATCTTTTGATCATTTGGTCATTGCAAATATTCTATGGAAATGGATCATCCCAGATGTAATATCTAGATTTAGCATTCAATTTTGGAATTTGGAGAGAATTTAAATGATATGGGACCTAAGATTTTACCAGATAATTGACCATGTTAGCATACCAAGGTACTTCTCCCTCAATTAAGTTCAACATCTCTCCTAGAAGGCGATCATTTAGTGGTTTAATGTCTAGAATTTCAACTTCAAAAATGTTAGAAAGTCTACTTAAGTGATCATCAACTTGGTTCTCATATCCCTTATTATCTTTGATTTCTATGTTGAACTCCTGTAGTAATAGAATCCATAACACAAACCTTGGTTTTGCTTCACCCTTCTTCATCAAGTACCTAAGATCTACATGATCAGAAAACACAATGACTTTAGTTACAAGCAGATATGATCTAAATCTTTCTAATGAAACAAATGCTAAAAACTCTTTTTTTTGTTGTGAAATTTAATTGGGCATCAGATAAGGTCTATGAGGCATATGCAAGGACTTGTTTCCTTCCCTCAATTCTTTGAGAAAGGACTGCTCCAACTGCTTGGTTTGAAGCATCCCAAAGTAACTCGAATGGTTCTTCCCAATTGGGTGGCTGCATTAATGGTGGTGTAATCAATCTACTTTTAAACTCATCAAAGGATTCCCTTCATGAACCATTGAAATCAAAATCAGAATCTTTCAATAGTAATCTAGAGATAGGGAGATAAATCTTACTGAAATCTTTGATAAACCTCTTGTAGAATCCTGCATGTCCTAAAAATGATCTAACTTGTTTCACATAAGTTGGGTAAGGTAAAGTATCTATCAATTCATTTTTTGATTTATCAACTTCAATGCCTTTCTGTGAAATTACATTACCAATGAAAATTCCCCTCTCAACCATAAAATGAAACTTTTCAAAATTCAAAAAAAGATTGTTTTCAATGAAAATTTTCAAAACTTTTTCTATATTTTTCAAACAATGGTTAAAAGAATTTCCAAAAACTATGAAATAATAAAAGAAAACCTCAAAAAAATATTTAATGTTATTAGAAATTATACTTACCATATACCTCTAAAATTTACCTGGAGCATTACACAATCCAAATGGAATCCTTTTGTATGAAAAAGTGATGAAAGTACAAGTAATGGTAGTCTTCTCTCGATCCTTGGGAGAAATTGGTACCTGAAAATAACCTGAATATCCATCCAAAAGGCCCTAATGAGTTCTCCCTACCAATATCTCTAACATATGGTCAATGAAAGGGATAGGAAAATGACCTTTTCTAGTGACCTGATTCAACTTCTTAAAATCTATGCACACTCTCCAGCTATTTTTAATTCTTAGAGGGATTAATTCATTATTTTCATTCCTCATAATGGTTAGGCCAGTTTTCTTTGGGACTACATGGATGGGGATAACCCATTTTGAATCTGATATGGTATAGATGATCCCAGCTTCTAACAGCTTCTCAATCTCTTTTTTCACAACCTCCATTAGGGTGGGGTTCTGCCTCCTTTGGGGTTGGCTGACAGGTTTGGAACCTCCCTCATGAAAAATTCTATGTGAGAAAAATTTTGGGTTTATTTTTGGGATATCACCTAACCTCCACCCTATTATTTTCAAATTATCTCTAAAAATATCAATCAATTATTTTTATTTAGTTTTAGATAGACTATTAGCAATTATTACAAGTAATTTATCTCCCACCACAAGGTGAACATATTTTAAATTAGTGGGGAGTGGTTTTTATTATAGATGAGGAGGATTCTCAAGGGATGAAACTAAATTGAGGCTCCTCACTTCCAATGGTTTGACATCCTGCACACAATAAATCATATCATCTTCATCATCATTTAACAAATTATCAAAGAAATCATATTTTACCTCTTCTTCCAACAGAAAATCTGAATCTCCATGATTTTGGGAATCCATATGTTCAGTGATATTTTTAATGGAAAAATTCTATCCTAATGATAATAATTCATGAAACATTCTTGATTCTTCAATTGGTTCTGTTCCATCTTCATGGGAGAGTGTGAAGAGTGATTGATCATCTGATGGGTGCCTCATGGATATAAAATTATTGAAGTGGATAGTGTGGTCTCCAAACTCCATGGAAAGTTTCCCTTCAGGGACATTTATGATAGTTTTTATCATATTCAAGAATGATATCCACAAAATTATGGGTGATTGTGATGGGATCATATCATCTTCCATATTCAACACATAAAAGTCAGCAGGGAATAAAATATCTTTGACTTTTACCAAGACATCCTCCAGAACTCCTGCTGGGAAAACTGTTGATCTGTTTGCAAGCTGGACCACCACTCCTGTGGGCTTTACATCTACCATCTACAAAGAAGAATACAATTATTGAGAACATACATTAATTGATTAACCTAAATCGCACAAACCATTAGATAAATTTAATTAACCAATGGTGCGTTGAATAGAAAACATCTATAGATCTTGACATTTGGTTGGAAATTGTGGTGTGATAAGGGCTGAGACACTTCTTCCCAAACTTATTATAAGGCCCCAGCCTTAAACCTTACTTAATCTTGAGTTATTACAAGATTACACATTGAGGATCTTTTCAGGTTTAGAGTTTTAGAGAATTAGATCATGAAACTTGCATTACATTCCACTTTTAAAAAAAGTGGTTACATAAAAGACAGTATTCATTCTTCCCATCAACGGAAGCAAATTTAAAATATAACACGGATTCTTTCTTAACACATCCTTGACACTATCATCACATCATGTACCTTTCCCTTGACCTGTGAAAAACATTTCAAAAACTTGGGATGAGCACAGAAAGCTCAGTAAGGGATATAAAATTATGGAAAGGAAACATGGGTACACATATACATAAGAATGAGTTCATACTTTACCCATAAAACATAATCACTTTATCATACCTCATCAAATCATGAATAAATCATAGCAAACATAAGACATAAAGGAATCTTGAGGCATTCATAACATTCTTACGTAGGGAGTAACCCTCTTGGTTACGTATGGAATACCCATCACAGTATATTCCCTAAATCTCTTCGGAGAAACCTTAACGTTTTACTCCTTCGCGTTACCCAATGCATTGGAGAGCTATAACGGGCTCACCCGCCCTTAGTTTATCACGAAACCACCCGTTCTTCATAACAATTCCCAAGGACCATAACATAATCGTATCACATAAAACATGCATAAAGGAAACATAGCATTTCCACATTTCAATCACAATATAACATTTTAGTATATTTAAATAATGAATCCATTCAAAAAAAGAAACCATTTCCAAAACCATTTAAAAAAATTTAATAAAGATATTTTTGAATCAAAGTGTCCCATACCACCTTGAAGCTTTTAAACCATTAATATCCATATAAATAAATCCTTAAAACCATTTTGAAACATGGATATTAATAAAAACCAACAATTTAAACATTTAAAACGATATTTTGGTTAAAGGGGTTTTACCAAAATTAGAGACACTTGAATACAACAATTGAGGAATAACATTTAGTCAGAACTTTATAATATCATGAGAATAAATGGATTCATGATATAATACTCCAAAGGATAGTATATACACCATATAAGAGTGAATTGGTGCATAACAACAATGAACCCTCAATAGAAATGTCAAATGTGATGAAATCCCTTATAAAGAAGGTATCCTTAAATTAAGGACAAATCAATCTCAAAAATATGTGTGAAAAATATAAATACACCCAATATAAGTGTATATTAAGTGTAAAACAATAAAAGGCCATTCACACATATTCAATGGATGACATATTCAATGACTACATGTTGAACCCAAAGAAATCGAAATTGGGTTAAAAAGTTCCCTTAGCAGCCTAACGGCATCACATCAAAATGAGTTGATGAGAGATAAAAAGAGTATCTCATCAGTTGGACATAAAATTTACATCAATAAGGATATATGAGAACATATGCCAACATAACAATATGTAAATTAAAAGACCCAACAAAAGAAGTCTTTTAAAAAGGAGGAGGGTGAAAGGTTCCCTTACTGACTTGGGTATCTTTCAAAACATACACCCCATGGAAGAAGGAAAATAGATCATTGATGTAAATACTCATAAATGAAAGTATATTACACAAAGAGTATAATAATGGGCAGTACATACACCACTCAATGGAATTTGTGGCAAATGTAGCATAAATCTCACGGGAATAAAAGTGAGATGAAAAATCCCTTACGAAAACTCGGCAGCCTAACAGCGCCACATAAAACTTCCGAATATGGATTGATGAGATCAAATAGGGTATCCCATCACATTACAATAAAATTTACAGAAATAGGAATATAAAAAAACATCCCTCAACATTAGAAAGAGGAGCTTAAAAGAAGTGACATAAAGGAGAGTACTTAAAAAGAAAGAGAGAGGTTAGATCTCTTACGAATGTTCGGCAGCCTAACGGCGCCACTCAAAACTTCCAAAATGGATTGATGAGAGAGAATAGGGTCTCTCATCACATGAAAATAAAAATTACAGTAAGTTTAATATAAAATAACATCCCAATCATAAGAAAGATGAGCTTAAAAGGAATGACATAAAAGAGTGTACTTAAAAAGAAAGAGAGGTGTAGGATCCCTTACCTCGGGTCCGACTTGACTCGATCGTTCTTTAATCTCCTGAATAATAAACTTGAGTTAATTTCTAATTCCTTAAGAACCTTTTTCAAGTTCATTATTACTTTTATACCACTTATTACCAGGTCATAAACATTATGTAATTATTTATGTTAATAATATTTTTTTTGCCGATATTTGGTTCTTAAGTCGAAAGTGGACTTCTTACAATTACATGTTGTTCATGTGGCCAAATGTTTATTATAAACAGAATTGTATTCATGATTTAGATATCATATATGTCATATATATCCAGTACATGAATGCATTTATAACATTACATAATCATTTAGAGGTAAGAAATGAAATGCACCGTTCATGGAGACGGTAAGCCGTACGTACGCATGAACGCTACTTTCATTTCTATTTCATATTTTATCGAATGGAATAATAATGATATAAAGGTATATTATAATTACAGTATAATATCATATATAATATCATATTTCCATACTTTATACATCCCACATATGGTATTTAACGAATCAAATCACTTTGAGGGGGCGGTAGTCCGCACTTCCTTAAATGAACATATCGCGTATACCCATAATGGAAGCCATAAAGGTAAGACAAAAATGAAAAATACAGAAGCATAAATAAAACATAAACATATTATATATCATATATAAAAATAGTGACATCATAATGGCCACCTTTGAAGGTGATAAATGAGTATTGAACAATCATCGTTTCGGGAGGCAGAATTTCACCATCCACGGAAACCGTATGTTCTTTAACCATTTGATGTAGTTGTGTGAGATTGTAGCTCGAATAAATCTTATAACAACATCCTAGTATATTGAAGATACTGGTGTTGTTACAAAATAAGTAAATAAAAAGAGTTTAGGGGGTTTGAGAAGCAAAATAAAACAAATGAACATGAGAGAATGAATTACCTTTAAAAGTGTAACTCCCTTTTGATTTGAGACTAAAGGCTTCCTTTGAAAGTATTCTGCCCAAAGGGAATCCTCTAGGATGAAGAGAGGGATGTGGAGAGAGTAAATGGGCAGGGGTTGGCCGAGCCAAAGGCTTGAGGAGTGTGGGAAAAGAGGTAGAGGTGGGGGCCTTTTATAAGAGGAGAGGAGGGGCACTTTTGGAAAGTAAGAAATATTACTTTATTTGAAAATGTGTTTCGGTTTCAAAAGGTCCCACATTGATATAATTCGTGGATAAGGTGATAAGGCTTCTAAATACACTCATCCAATAAGTTTTGGACATGTTTAGTTCATAGATTTTACATTATCTTTCCATTTTATTTAAATCGTCAAATAATGATGTCATCGCTGCATAATTATTATGTCATAAATAATTTAATTTATATAATGTCTAAAAATCATAAAAAAAATACTATGATGTAGGAAAGATTTTTATCTTTCCAATGACTATTTATAATAAAAAATCTGATCTTTTTAACCCCATGTAAAAATTGTTTTCGTAAAACATATTATGTTTGTGTCATTTTTACTTTTACATTAAATAAAAAGTAATTTATGTCATTTCCCAACCAAAATGTCTCCATGGGGTCCCCAAGTTGACCCATGGCTTGTCTTGGTCGGCCATGACACAACCAATAAGGTTGGGACATGTTTCTAGGTCATTTCATATTATTAAAACATTATTTATACCTTAAACTACCCTAATTACCACTAATCGCGATTAAGAACTTAATAAGTTACTATTCACCAAAAAATTATTATAATCTCATTGAACCACATTTTACTTCTTAATGACAACCATGTATGTCGGATTTTTGAAAATCAAAACACAATGATGGCAAAATTTCATTTAAACGGAAAATCGGTTTTTATACGTACCACTTAGTGGTTTCACTATTCATCAAAAATTGAAGTTTTTCAGAAAAATACCAAAACTTCACCCTAAGCTATATTTGATATTCCAAATTCAAAAATGAAGTCCGTTTTACAAAATTCAAAACATAGTAGTCTCATTAATTAATTTAATAATTAATTCCCGCTGTCAGAGTAAATAGCGTGTTTTTATAAAACAATAAGTATCAAAAGATTGACACTAGTTTAAGTCTGATTTCAAAGTGAAATTAATTCCAACGACCACTATTGGATTTAATGGTAAAAACATTTTCTAATTTCACTTTAAAACCAATTCAAAATATAATCTAATCATATAAATAAATTAGATTAAAAAGATGTTTTGAATTAAAATACAACATTTTACACTATTCATTAAAAAAAATGAACATTATCGGAAAGATACCAAAAATTTACACAAAGTAAATTTTTATGTCCCAATTATTAAGAAGAGTTTTATTTGGTCCAATAGAATGTATAAGAGTGAACAAAACTATATTTAATGATGGTTCGCCCTCAAAAGGTGATAAGTGAACCTTTAGTGAAAACTAGGGCATATATGCCTAAAATTGAATTCTTTCCGTATTTTAAGCCTCTATCCTTTATTGGATAAATGTAAAAACATTTAAAAACATATATAATCATATTATAGTTATTTCTATCCATTCCCGCCATTACAACGACTACATGTTAACTGCCATTTAAAATAATATTATTTTATTATTAGAGTGCAACGTAAGATTCCCAAGAAACTCGTTGTTGCGTGTTGGGTACGCCATCGAGCATAGCGTCCCCTTTAAAGTCATTTTAATATTTTATTCACAAATATGGATAAATATGAAATGTAATATTCTTTATTTACCTGGGGTGTTACATCCTTCCCCTCTTTTGGGAACTGCGTCCTGGCAATTTTAAAATTGCGCTTGGAAACATCCTTGAAAGTCCCACATCGGAACAAAAGTCGGTAAAACAAACACTTTAAAATAAAGAGAGATAAGTACAAAGGTCACCCGAGTTAACCCATACTAGGATTCCAAGTATGAAAATATGGACATGGAGGAAAAAACAAAGGGTCATGTTCTGATGGAGAGTGATAGAAAACATGTTTAGGAGAAAGTTAACCACGAGAAAATCACAAACTTGTGATGGGTTAAACGGTGTTGGGTTCCCCAGTAGGAAAAGTTAATAGACAAAATTTTTGTTTTAATTTACTTTTTATTGAGGAATTTATTCATAAGGAAACATAATCACTTATCATATTGACTTTCAACTTTTATTAGATTCCTTACACAAACTCATATTTTCTCCAAAAGACGAGTATTTAGGAAGACTTGTTCACATTAAGAGTATTACAATCAACTTCTAGAGAATCACCTAATCCACAAAATAGAACTATATACATCCCATGTCTTTAGACTTTAACCAAAACCAAAACCAAAAAGGCTAGTACAAGATCAGATAATCCAGAAAAAGTTAACCCCTTATAAAAAGAAAATCTATTCTTAATCTCCAAAATTTGTCCAACAAAACCCAAAGTTCAATGAGGACCATCCGATAAATAATTTGTCCATAAAATTCTTCAAAGTAAACCAATATAAGATTGAATCCCAAATATTTGAAGGATTTAGTCACATAGTCTTCCAAGTTAAATCGTAACATTTATCTCCAAACAACATTAGTCGCTCCTAAAGTCTAGCATTGAAAAGTAATTATCCTAATCACATATCCTCCATGATAGGTTAATCATTTTCATAAATATCCCAAAATCAACTTACTCTTAATTCATAAAATCATATAACTAGAAAGTATCAGTCAAACTAACCAAGGACTTCACGTAGTCCATTGGTAGGCGATAAATACCAGTCGCACTTTGGTTGTGGGTTCGATTCCCACAGCTTTGTCCGACGCGACGGGTAGTCACACGGTCTGCGTGTTGTCCTTTTTCCAAAACTATATAATTATTAAAACATTCCCCAAAATGAGATAAAATCTTCAAAGATGATCATAACATATTTTAACCTCAAGTTTATCTCATGCCTTTCATTTTCCATCATAACATATAGTAACCCATAATTACCTCAAAAGTAAGGATCATATAAACCCAAATGGTTACCTTAATAATTATTACCTGAATTTCCACATCGGGTTGGCCATCTCGTACATGATGCATTAGATAACTCACCAAGGTTGAAGTGGTTGATCATGACTCCTTGATATTTGGTTTAGAACAACCATGAGTTTCCTCATTGAATCCTCCATTTTATCTAGTATCTTAATCAGAGAACCACCACAATTTCCTTCAAACCTGTTGTCTGTTTGGTGCCTGCTAGATCCATCCATTCACTAAAAATAGAAATGTCAGTGTGAGTATATCAACAAAACCATCATGTACTAACGAGGAAGGTAAACACTAAGATACACTTACTCATTCACTTTATCTAAAACTAGGACTCTTTCTGAAATCCTAACCATTATGGTAATGTCACTTATGCTTAAAGAATACCCTAACCTCTAAAGTTATCTAAACCGACCTTTGATACCAACTATAAGGCCCCAGCCTTAAACCTTACTTAATCTTGAGTTATTACAAGATTACACATTGAGGATCTTTTCAGGTTTAGAGTTTTAGAGAATTAGATCATGAAACTTGCATTACATTCCACTTTTAAACAAAGTGGTTACATAAAAGACAGTATTCATTCTTCCCATCAACGGAAGAAAATTTAAAATATAACACGGATTCTTTCTTGACACATCCTTGACACTATCATCACATCATGTACCTTTCCCTTGACCTGTGAAAAACATTTCAAAAACTTGGGATGAGCACAAAAAGCTCAGTAAGGGATATAAAAATATGGAAAGGAAACATGGGTACACATATACATAAGAATTAATTCATACTTTACCCATAAAACATAAGCACTTTATCATACCTCATCAAATCATGAATAAATCATAGAAAACATAAGACATAAAGGAAACTTGAGGCATTCATAACATTCTTACGTAGGGAGTAACCCTCTTGGTTACGTATGGAATACCCATCACAGTATATTCCCTAAATCTCTTCGGAGAAACCTTAACGTTTTACTCCTTCGCGTTACCCAATGCATTGGAGAGCTATAACGGGATCACCTGCCCTTAGTTTATCACGGAACCACCCGTTCTTCATAACAATGCCCAAGGACCATAACATAATCGTATCACATAAAAAATTCATAAAGGAAACATAGCATTTCCACATTTCAATCACAATATAACATTTTAGTATATTTAAATAATGAATCCATTCAAAAAAAGAAACCATTTCCAAAACCATTTAAAAAAATTTAATAAAGATATTTTTGAATCAAAGTGTCCCATACCACCTTGAATCTTTTAAACCATTAATATACATATAAAAAAATCCTTAAAACTATTTTGAAACATGGATATTAATAAGAACCAACAATTTAAACATTTAAAACGATATTTTGGTTAAAGGGGTTTTACCAAAATTAGAGACACTTGAATACAACAATTAAGGAATAACATTTAGTCAGAACTTTATAATATCATGAGAATAAATGGATTCATGATATAATACTCCAAAAGATAGTATATACACCATATAAGAGTGAATTGGTGCATAACAACAATGAACCATCAATAGAAATGTCAAATGTGATGAAATCCCTTATAAAGAAGGTATCCTTAAATTAAGGACAAATCAATCTCAAAAATATGTGTGAAAAATATAAATACACCCAATATAAGTGTATATTAAGTGTAAAACAATAAAAGGCCATTCACACATATTCAATGGATGACATATTCAATGACTACATGTTGAACCCAAAGAAATCGAAATTGGGTTAAAAAGTTCCCTTGACAGCCTAACGACATCACATCAAAACGAGTTGATGAGAGATAAAAAGAGTATCTCATCACTTGGACATAAAATTTACATCAATAAGGATATATGAGAACATATCCCAACATAACAATATGTAAATTAAAAGGCCCAACAAAAGAAGTCTTTTAAAAAGGAGGAGGGTGAAAGGTTCCCTTACTGACTTGGGTATCTTTCAAAACATACACCCCATGGAAGAAGGAAAATAGATCATTGATGTAAATACTCATAAATGAAATTATATTACACAAAGAGTAGAATAATGGGCAGTACATACACCACTCAATGGAATTTGTGGCAAATGTAGCATAAATCTCACTGGAATAAAAGTGAGATGAAAAATCCCTTACGAAAACTCGGCAGCCTAACAGCGCCACATAAAACTTCCGATTATGGATTGATGAGATCAAATAGGGTATCCCATAACATTACAATAAAATTTAAAGAATGAGGAATATAAAAGAACATCCCCCAACATTACAAAGAGGAGCTTAAAAGAAGTGACATAAAGGAGAGTACTTAAAAAGAATGAGAGAGGTTAGATCTCTTACGAAAGTTCGGCAGCCTAATAGCGCCACTCAAAACTTCCAAAATGGATTGATGAGAGATAATAGGGTCTCTCATCACATGAACATAAAAATTACAGTAAGTGTAATATAAAATAACATCCCAATCATAAGAAAGATGAGCTTAAAAGGAATGACATAAAAGAGTGTACTTAAAAAGAAAGAGAGGTGTAGGATCCCTTACCTCGGGTCCGACTTGACTCGATCGTTCTTTAATCTCCTGAATAATAAACTTGAGTTAATTTATAATTCCTTAAGAACCTTTTTCAAGTTCATTATTACTTTTATACCACTTATTACCATGTCATAAACATTATTTAATTATTTATGTTAATAATATTTGTTTTGCCGATATTTGGTTCTTAAGTCGAAAGTGGACTTCTTACAATTACATGTTGTTCATGTGGCCAAATGTTAATTATAAACAGAATTGTATTCATGATTTAGATATCATATATGTCATATATATCCAGTACATTAATGCATTTATAACATTACATAATCATTTAGAGGTAAGAAATGAAATGCACCGTTCATGGAGACGGTAAGCCGTACGTACGCATGAACGCTACTTTCATTTCTATTTCATATTTTATAGAATGGAATAATAATGATATAAAGGTATATTATAATTCCAGTATAATATCATATATAATATCATATTTCTATCCTTTATACATCCCACATATGGTATTTAACGAATCAAATCACTTTGAGGGGGCGGTAGTCCGCACTTCCTTAAATGAAGATATCGCGTATACCCATAATGGAATCCATAAAGTTAAGACAAAAATGAAAAATACAGAAGCATAAATAAAACATAAACATATTATATATCATATATAAAAATAGTGACATCATAATGGCCACCTTTGAATGTGTTAAATGAGTATTGAACAATCATCGTTTCGGGAGGCAGAATTTCACCATCCACGGAAACCGTATGTTCTTTAACCATTTGATGTAGTTGTGTGAGAGTGTAGCTCGAATAAATCTTATAAAAACATCCTAGTATATTTACGATACTGGTGTTGTTACAAAAGAAGTAAATAAAAAGAGTTTAGGGGTCTGGAGAAGCAAAATAAAACAAATGAACATGAGAGAATGAATTACCTTTAAAAGTGTAACTCCCTTTTGATTTGAGACTAAAGGATTCCTTTGAAAGTATTCTGCCCAAAGGGAATCCTCTAGGATTAATAGAGGGATGTGGAGAGAGTAAATGGGTATGGGTTGGCCGAGCCAAAGGCTTGAGGAGTGTGGGAAAAGAGGTAGAGGTGGGGGCCTTTTATAAGAGGAGAGGAGGGGCACTTTTGGAAAGTAAGAAATATTACTTTATTTGAAAATGTGTTTCGGTTTAAAAAGGTCCCACATTGATATAATTCGTGGATAAGGTGCTAAGGCTTCGAAATCCACTCATCCAATAAGTTTTGTACATGTTTAGTTCATAGATTTTACATTATCTTTCCATTTTATTTAAATCGTCAAATAATGATGTCATCGCTGCATCATTATTATGTCATAAATAATTTAATTTATATAATGTCTAAAAATCATAAAACAAATACTATGATGTAGGAAAGATTTTTATCTTTCCAATGACTATTTATAATAAAAAATCTGATCTGTATAACCCCATGTAAAAATTGTTTTCGTAAAACATATTATGTTTGTGTCATTTTTACTTTTACATTAAATAAAAAGTAATTTATGTCATTTCCCAACCAAAATGTCTCCATGGGGTCCCCAAGTTTACCCATGGCTTGTCTTGGTCGGCCATGACACAACCAATAAGGTTGGGACATGTGTCTAGGTCATTTCATATTATTAAAGCATTATTTATACCTTAAACTACCCTAATTACCACTAATCGCGATTAAGAACTTAATAAGTTACTATTCACCAAAAAATTATTATAATCTCATTGAACCACATTTTACTTCTTAATGACAACCATGTATGTTGGATTTTTGAAAATCAAAACACAATGATGGCAAAATTTCATTTAAACAGAAAATCGGTTTTTATACGTACCACTTAGTGGTTTCACTATTCATCAAAAATTGAAGTTTTTCAGAAAAATACCAAAACTTCACCCTAAGCTATATTTGATATTCCGAATTCAAAAATGAAGTCCGTTTTACAAAATTCAAAACATATTAGTCTCATTAATTAATTTAATAATTAATTCCCGCTGTCAGAGTAAATAGCGTGTTTTTATAAAACAATAAGTATCAAAAGATTGACACTAGTTTAAGTCTGATTTCAAAGTGAAATTAATTCCAACGACCACTATTGGATTTAATGGTAAAAACATTTTATAATTTCACTTTAAAACCAATTCAAAATATAATCTAATCATATAAATAAATTAGATTAAAAAGATGTTTTGAATTAAAATACAACATTTTACACTATTCATTAAAAAAATGAACATTATCGGAAGGATACCAAAAATTTACACAAAGTAAATTTTGATATCCCAATTATTAAGAAGAGTTTTATTTGGTCCAATATAATTTATAAGAGTGAACAAAACTATATTTAATGATGGTTCTCCATCAAAAGGTGATAAGTGAACCTTTAGTGAAAACTAGGGCATATATGCCTAAAATTGAATTCTTTCCATATTTTAAGCCTCTATCCTTTATTGGAGAAATGTAAAAACATTTAAAAACATATATAATCATATTATAGTTATTTCTATCCATTCCCGCCATTACAACAGCTACATGTTAACTGCCATTTAAAATAATATTATTTTATTATTAGAGTGCAACGTAAGATTCCCAAGAAACTCGTTGTTGCGTGTTGGGTACGCCATCGAGCATAGCGTCCCCTTTAAAGTCATTTAAATATTTTATTCACAAATATGGATAAATATGAAATGTCATATTCTTTATTTACCTAGGGTGTTACACTTATCCTCTCATTCCCTTGAAGTCTCCTCTTATTTGTGCAAATATCCATCAGAAATTTATCATACTTTTAATTTTTTGAGTGGTTCAAGAAGAGGTATGTTGATTTATACTTTCTAGAAGGTGTCTAGAATTTCTTTTTGTAGTGATTCTTCTTGCATCCTTATTGATTCAATCATACTTGACAGAAATGGTGGGGGTATATATTTCATCTCCATTTGATGCCTTTGAAATGGTATTTTTTGTTTCTTCTTCCTTGTCCTATCCTTCTCCTCCTCCACTTTCTTTTCTTCTCCTCGATGATTTTTCTTAGAATTTTTGTCATTTATAACATCATTATCCCTTAGACCAAGTGGTCTTGTTTTAGGATCAATGGTGGATGGTGGTTGGATTTATTTTCCCCTTCTTTTAGTTATAATAATAACATTCTCTTTTGTGTTTGGGGTTGTTTGAGAAGGTATTTTACCTAGATTTCTGGTTAGAAAGTCCATGAGAATTTCAAAATTGTTGGAAAAATATTTAACGGTGTCCTTCAACCCCTCAAACTCAGATTTTTTCTATTAGTTTTGAATCAGAGGTTGTGAACTGGTGGATGGTTTCTCATAGGGTCTTTGTAATGTGGTTGAATTTTGGTAAGAAGGCTGGTTATAAGGATACTTTTGTTGAAATAGTGGTGGTTTTTGGAATATATTTTTTAATGGTGGTTGGTTTTGAAACTGATTTTGGTATGGGGGTCTACCATGATTCTACTGATTTCCAAACCCAAATTCGACTTGATAGGATCTCTCCATCCTTAATTTTTATGGAACTTTTTGGGATTAAAGGATTCCACACATGTTTTAATTCCCTTTATTTCAGAACACTGGTCAATAAAATGATCAGGTGATGAGCATAAACCACATACTTTAGCTGGCGCTTGTTGGTCACTAACTCGCTTCAAGGCCATCTGCCTCACCATACTAGTTAACTCTACAGTCCTATTTTCCAGTAAAGGTGATGGATGAGAAGTGTGTACCTCAAAAACACCCCTTGTTACAATACCTATTGTTCTTAACTACTGTGAGTTCTGGGAAATAATCTCAATCAAACCCTTGGCTTCTTCTAGTGACTTTTCAATAAATGCAACTCCAGATGATGAATCAATAAGGTTTCTATCATTGTCCATTAATCCATGATTTAATAAGACAAGAAAGTGATGTTCCTTGGTGTCTTGATGCAGGTAGCCGACACATTGCTTCTTAAATCTCTCCCAGTACTCGTAAAGGGTTTCTCTAGATAATTGTTGTATGACAAAAGATTTTATTTTAAAAGGTTGTGCTTCTAGAGGTGGGGAAGAACCTTTGCATAAAACATCATACCAAGACATTCTTGTCATGCGCATCTCCTTTTTGTAGGTTTTACAACCATTATTTTGCATCCCCATCCACTGAAAATGGAAATTCATTCCACTTTACTTGCTCCTCCGCAACTCCACGAGGTCTTAAAGTTGAGAAAACATGTGTGAACTCTTTAATGTATTTGTTTGGATCTTCACTTTCCAACCCATGAAACTTTGGAAGAAAATGAATCATTTTATGTTTCATTTCAAAATAATTTTGTAACACTAACATGGCAAGTTGATTGTTTTTATTAAGGAATTGTGGTGCACAAAGCTCTTTAAGAGTTGGGTTTTATTTTCAGCCATAATGACAGGCTCGGAGTGAACACTAGAAGTTTCACTTGAGTATGCAAGGGGAACATTCTCAAATTAAAATTATAAATTAATGTTTCTATGTCTATTAAACAATTTTATTTTAATTTAAGTATCTATGGGTAATGTTTCATTTTTTGAGGTTTTATTCATTCTGTTTTGAAGAGAATTGATGAAAATAGAATGGAAAGAAATGAAAATAAATGTTGGCGCTACCTCCCAAAAAAAGGCACCAAGTTTTGACATGTGCATGATGTGGGGTGTATAAAAAAATAATTTACTATGTTAAAATTAATTATAGTGATTAATATAGGCTTTCTCCAAAGAGGAGTGGACAACAATCTATCTGTCACCGTAAATAAGAGAAATAAGTGATGTGGGTTTTTTGAAAATTGATTGATTTTGAAAATATTAGAAAGAAACTTTACAAAAAAAGAAATTTAAGAAAAGTATTGAGACAAATCAATAAAAAAAGTGATTGATAATATTATATGATAAGGGTGATTAGGTTAGGGTCGGTTCTCCAATTGTAATTCTATCAAAGTTCCATTTTATCCAATTCTCTTCTACTAAATAAATAAAAGTGAGATTCCTCAATCGATTCATCTCACTCATTTGGTCAAATAGTAATGGTAAGAATAAACCTTAAAAAAATATTATCTTGGCCTTATCTCCTTCCAATATGTGATTTATTTGTATCTAATACCCCCAATTATCTTAGGAAATTACCAATCGGGCCTGGTTAATCCTAAACAATCAAGAATATGAGCTACCCCTTTCAAATGTACTAACGATCACTGAGTACTTCACCTCTAAGACCTGATATATTCCATTGTATATGGACCATAATATAGTGTAGGGAGAAAATGATCATTGAAAAAATCAATATAAACAATATAATCTAAATTCAAAATACAATCGTACATGATAATTAAAACCATTACATGAAATTGAAATCGATTTTGGAGAAGAGGGAAAAGGATATTAAAACATGTATTTAATGAACTCAAGAGTTAAAAAAGGGAAAACCATCCCTTCCCCAATCAATCGTAATATTTACCCCACTATGGTAATGGAAAATGAGTTTAATGAGGAATAATAAGTCATTAAAACACTAAGAAATACAAAAGAGAGAAAATAAAGAACAAAAAATTTGATGCTCTAGAATCTTCCCTCCAAAAGTTTTCTTCCGTTCTTCCCACCAGTCATCCGAAACAAGCCACGATCCCTTCTTATAAGATGTATTAACTTGAGTTTTCTGTCGATCCTCAAAATATCAAATCATTTGGATAGGTGTAAAGGAAGATATGGCTTAATTAGTGAGTTTAACTTCATCTGGCCTCCAAACACTATTTCACTCACTCCACTTGGATGCGCCGTAAGGATACCTTAATGAGATCCATAATTTATGTAATTTAATGTGAACTATCCTTTGGAATTATTATGTATAAAACATCTTAAATAATAATATTTTAGGTCTGGTTGAATTAGATATTCCATATTTAATGCAGTGGGGTCCATTCTGACATCCAAACTGATTTCTCCATTTGATTGATTTTTCTGTACCATTGGGTTTCGAATTGGGTCTTGGTCTAGAAGAAAAAATTGAATCCCATGAGCATATTAATCCTAAAAAAAGTATTCATTTCAATTGTACCAACATTATAAAATTTATGACCGAAAAAAATCTATATAAAACTGTGTATTTTACAGAATTACCCCATTTTTACATTTAAGGCCAAAATTCACCAAAAACACTTCAATGATTAAAATATAGTCATATTGAATAATTGGAAAGGATTAAATCATTGATAACATATTAATAATAATGAAAATATTAACTCTATCACATATATTCAACTCTTTCTGTTTAAATATATACATAAAGAGTTAATGAATAGTATATGTATCACACAGTTCTCTATATAAATAATTCTTCCATATATTCAATAAAATTTTACTTTTTCTGACTCCGAATCATGAGTTGGGTAATTATTATAATAAATTTCCAATTATAATGATACATAATCTGCCACCATATAATTATACATGAGTACACATTGCAAAACCTTCTTTACTGAATCACTATAAATCACAAACCCTTCTCCACTACAAGGAAGTATTAGAACAAGAGCACTGACCAACCATATCTCCATTTCTTTGAAATTATCATCACATTAATCTATCTAAAAAAACATTAACCCCCATCAAAATCAACTTGGGAATAAGATTATATAGTCAAGATAAATATCTCACAAATCATCGAGGATATTTAGACAAACTAAGAAAACAGTGGATCTCATTTACTATGGTTGGTATAGACCATTGCTCAATAACATTAGTTATTGAAGTATCCTTTGACGTACCCTCATATAAAATTATGTGGTCCACGAATGAGATTATTGTAACCAAAATTCACACTTGGTAAATTTTGAATATATATTATCCTTCTTTAAAGTCATCAACACGACGCTCAAATGTTCTAAATTAGATTCCTTTTTCTATGAATATATAATAATATCATCCATAAAGACTACAAAAAAACTGATCAAGTTAATCTATAAAAACTCTAGTCATTAAATCCATGAATATTATAGAATAATTATTAAGTCCAAATAGAACTACCTTAAATTCATAGTGTCTATACCTCATAAAGAATATTGTATTGGGTATATTCTCCTTCTTACCCCATTCCCAATGATATCCACATGCAAGATTAATCATGTAAATTTTTTTATCTCCTCATAATTGATCAAATAAATCATCAATACATGGTAGAGGATATTGGACACGACAAGAAAAATGTCATTTAGCGGTGGTTAATTTTTCATTTAGCGGTGGTTTGAACCGTCGCTACATGGTTTGACGGCGGTTTACAGAAACCGCCGCTAAATTGGGATTCATAAATATATTTGCGGTGATTATTTCCTCTTAGTGTCAGTTTAAGGGAAGTGTCATAGCTGCCTCATTTCGCGGTGGTTATCATGACTTTAGTGGCAGTTTTTATGAACACTAGGTTTTATTTTATTAACAGCGGTTATAACCTCTGCTAATAAAATAAAATCTAGCGGTCGTAAATCTGCCTCTAATGTCATGAGAACCGTCGTATAATGCACGTGGGTGATGTGACTATGTAGCGGCAGTTTTAACCACCGCTAAATATAAGCCACTAGCGGCAGTTAAAACCGCTGCTAAACGTAAACAAATACTTATGTCTAGAGGCAGTTTTAACCACCGCTACTATCTTATATGTATACTTTTCGAGGTGTTTATAACTGCCACGAAAAGATGACCAGAAAAAATAAATAAACTTTTTGCTTCCACTGCACCACTGCCCTAAAAAAAATCAAACCAGAAATACCAATAGCCTAACAGATTAATTCACACACAATTCAAAAAATAATGGAGACAACTAGTAAATTATTTTTTTTGGGATGCTTGGAAAATATAGTGGAACATTATAAATGGATATGTGTAGTGAGGAGTAAAAAACATGACCTGGATTGATAGAGAATGGGTTCAACACCATAAAACACATTTTATGGTTGATTTAAAGTTATTTTAGATTAGTGATTCTTGGAAATGGAATACTCATTTAAGGTTATAGAATTAGGACCATGTGGTGATCATACAACAGAACCATGCTTGAGGTAGACTTCCTCCCAACCCCTAAGCCCTGCTGAGCCATGATTGTTTCAAGAATCAAGGATATTTATATAGTTATAATTGATCATAGGGGTCAACCCAATGAGGGGAAGAAGTGAGCTGAAAAATATCACGATGACAATTAAAACTTCTGAGAATTGGGAAGTGAAATGGGGGTAATCGATAGAAATAGAATTATTATTGACCATGTTTGAAACATACGATACCTGAGCTGGTTGAGGATAGGCTGAAAAATATCTTAATCTACTATTTATGGTGATCAAAGCATGAGATCCACTTTTTATTAGTAAATGTAATTCATTGAATGAGCATGAGATGGTATGTAAGACACTATGTCCATAAATCATTTAATTATAGATCCTTTTAAGATTGGTAGGGTGAGGATTATCCAAATGGTAGAATTTGTGAACCGCACAAGTGTATGTAAGGATGTACCATATAGAATATTAGGCTCCATGGGAGATATTTCCTCATGTTCTCAAATGTTCTATTTCAACATGTGGGTTGACAAGATTCAAGCCTGGCCCTGAGGGAAACGCCCCCATGATAAGTTGCTGGTAGGGATGAGACCGAGATGAAATATACATGCATCAATATGTGTCTCCTCATAATGGGCATCAAGACAAACATAGTTTTGATGCATGACATAGTAAGAGACTATTTTCGGTGGAGTGATTTCATCTTTGGCAAGGATATCATATCATCTTATATTTGGAGAAATACAAGTTTTATATGGGTAATGTGTGGTTCATTTCATACTTATCATATATGGAATCTCAGTTTTATATGTGGTAATTATTTTTATAATCATACCACACTTATCGGATGAGGCATCCTTATTTAATTTAATAGGGTATGGTTGTTAATTAACATTATTTTTCTGAGGACATTGGGCTTTGATGTTTAAAATCATACATCATGGACTATGACTACAACTAGTTTATATTCCGAGAGCTCCAAATATAGGAATAGGTTTGAGTTAAAGGTCTCCATGCTTTGACCATAGTAGATAGGAAAGGGAGAAACCTATAATTAGTCATTGATAGGGTTGTTCCCTAGATTAAATATATATATGTAACTACATATATCGTGATTATTGGAATCCATCCACATGTTTTTATGATTCATGATGCCAGGAAATGAGAGCATCTTGGCACACTGATGTGTCAACATAAATGAAAGGACATTTTTGCTAAAAAGGAGGCTCATGTGAGTGTTTTGGGACAATAACACCTTATGTAATGGATTATTATATGGTGAATCATCAGCTAGGCTCAATTATAGAAGATATATGCATCAATACATATCCCATGGAAATGGGAATCAATCCACCCATAGTTCTTGAATGTTGTGGAAATAAATGTTTGATGAAACTCCAGTGATGAATAAACCCATGTGATGGATTCATGAGCATATTTTATTGCCATAATGCTTGGACTAGGAATATATTGATATAAACTATTATAGTATAGATTGGTGAGGCAGGGGAATCAAGAATGATTTTTTGGTGAATAAAACCTGGGGTTATAGGATAAAATAGGCCCTTTAACCCATGCGGAAATCCAAAATATGATTGCACATAGTGTAAGACCATATAACTAAGACCATGATGAAACATTTAATGTCATGTCTTGGAGAAAATGACCTTTCTCATCTCACAGACTGTAACGCTTCCATGTTTTATATGAGGTAATGTTTTTGAACATATCATAATTATCGTAAGAGGAATCCAAATTTTATATAGTGTATGACTTTTAGATCATCCAATACACATCGTACAATGAATCCCAGTTTTATACAGTTTAATACCATCACCCATTAAGAGGATCCTAGGTTTTATATGGGGAATGACCACATTTTATCATCATGAACAGAATATGATAACCATTAACATCACATGAAGATTCACTATCTATAAATTCTGCCTCACCAAAGTGTCCACAACACTATTCCCTTGATCACTAAGAAATGACCCAATTTGTACAACACATGAACAATGGGTTTAACTTCTAGTCATCTAAAATTTTGACTACCAATTAAAACACAGATCTAAATGGAATGATGTATACCACACTACAGAAATAAAGACAAAAAATGAAACATCAGAAATCAATAAAATTCATAAAAGGAAACATGAGAAATCAAGGAAATGTTAGGACATGAATATTTTTGGTGGAAACTATGTGCCACACATGTTACATATGCAAACCCAATTATTCCCATATTTGTTCAAAACATCCACAATACAACTAGTCGTGGTCCGATGATGCATCATCACCCTCTCCACCTCCATATCCAATTTCGGCAGTCACCTATAAGAACATTATATTGAAAATTAAATATTGTTTCATATTTAGGGTAAAATGTAAAACCGATGAAAGTTTTCAAACTAAATGATTTGGATTTTTTTTGATTTACTTGCATACCACCAGTCGATGCACTACCACCAGGGGCATATCTTCTCATTTGCTAATGTATATCAGTCATCGCTTTCTAAAAAGTAGATATCTGAACCCCTTAGTCTTGAACTGTGGTTCGTAGAGAAGCAATCTCCCTCTGAGCATATTTGGGTATAGACTGACTATAACTAGAAGTAGATACAGCTGGAATACCTGGTGGCATGGCAAAGTCCTCAGATGGTATGGGTCCGAAACCCACCCCACACACTCTACCAGGATGCTTCTTCCCAAGGACTTTAGCAACTGGGTCATTCTGGGAGACTGAGTAGGACTGTCCAGAATTGGCATCCCATAGTTATTTAGTTTTTACCTATAAATCAAATCTAAATATATATTAACATTGTAAAAACTGATAATAAGTTATTATAATAAAAAATTGACTTCATACCCCAACTTCATTGGCTGGATCATTAACAAAACTTCCATATGATGTTTTGTGAACATCCAACCACAAATAAGTTCGGGATGCTTCGTGCCCTAAACTCTGTGACTATATTAAGCAAGGATAAATCAACAATTCAATATATTAAATAGATAACATTGTATAATAAATATTTAAACTAATTAAAAGATTACCAATGTCATTCGGGTTCTAGAAAAGATTTTTGAGCCTGTAGTGCGAGGTATGACTTTCTTAGCCCGGTTTGATGCATTCTATGTTGAGAGATCCTGAAATAAATAAAATGTAATTTAACAGTAATGTATTCAATGTCGTATCCTCTTAATATTAATTTATAAATGTAAAATGATGATAATATAATAATATATATTTCAATACCATCCGCTTCTCATCACGATGTCTATCAACAAAAACATTCCATTGTTCTTTTGGTACCCCACCGGGTAGCTTCTCATACATCTGTTTCACGATCAAAAAAGTATCGTTGACATCACAACACAATCTCCATTTAAAATCTTTTCATTTCTTACCAAGATTTTTCAACTTCCACTTCTGTGCAATCACCTTAGAAACTATAAAGTGGAAGAATATCTGTATACAGAAATTCATTTTGAACATATTAGTAACATGACATTCAATTAAACCATAATGTAATAAAATTCCCTTTATTTGGGAATGAAAAAAATTAATTTTTATAGCTTGGAGGCATATGTCTCCAATAATTATAAGAAATAGGAATGGAAATAGGCTCTGCTGCCAGTTGGCCTAGAATTTGGCCAAGTAACCCCGCGGCGTCATCCGTAGGGACCTTGTTAGAATAAAATGGCATGACTATCTTCTCGCCATTCATATTCCAAACATCTGAACTTTTTATGTTTTTCTCCACGGTTTCATTTCTTTCATCTTCAATGAGAAAATAATTAGTATATACAAAATTCAATAAATTTATTTAATTAAAATTTATACCTATGACAGTGACACTCCATTATGTTCGTGATGAACTGGAAGGGGCGTGTCGCTACCCCACTGCTGAGGCTCCTGAAGGGGGAGTCGATGACTTAGCCTCTAATGGGACATCCACATATGGTGTGAGAGATGGTGTTGGGGGAGATGGTGTAGGGGTGTAGGAAGCTGGTGACTCAGATGCTGTGGGGAGGGAGCCAGATGGATCGTCATCTGTCGCAGAACTAGATGAAATAGTCTACCGCTTCCTCCTTGGCATTCCTGTCATTTAATAAAATAAAATAATGTTCAAAATATATATTTCTAAAAAATTATGCAGAAAAAAATTAAAAAATGATAATAGATGCCCAGTACTAACAGAAAAAAATATAAAAATGATAATGAATGACTGCAGAAATGAAACAAGTGGTTTTTGAATGAATAAATAATTATACATAGAATCATTTTCCCCTTCAATCATGTTTTTTTCCTACTCCATTTATTCATCCAATTCATTCATCCTTGCTAGGCTAATATTTTCAATACCATGATGCTCAAATAATTCAGATTCCTATTGTTGATTAAATTCAATTTCAGAGGTCAAATATTCCACTTTATCACCCATATCATACAAATCTCTTTTTATTACGTGAGAAATTACACTCCACCCTTCATCCACAAAATCATTCACATAATATACCATTTTTCTTGCAATTATAAGATATATGGATCATGCAGTTCATGATCACCAATATCCATCAAGCGAGAGAAGTTCACAGAAGTAAATTTCATGGAATATTTTTTAACACCTCTGATAATATCGACCCAGTTGAATTTGAATAAAACAATAGAAAAATGTCTGTGTTAGTTTAATTAAATAATATCATGCAGCTTTCCATAGTATCCCACTTTAGAAAATGCAAATATACCACTATTCTGTTTTTTCAAACCCACTTCTTGATTGATTGTATGAAATATAAAGTCATTCACATTATAAGCGTCGAACTTTCTAACTTGTTTTATAGGACCTCTAGCAAGAAACTTCAAATCTTATGACAAGTTTGATCGAGCATCAGTATTCATGATCTGAAAAAAGAAATATAATTTAATAGATTTTCAAAATGTATGTGTCAAACTAATTTTCGTATTTATTGTAATATTTATGAACTTACACGTCGTACAAACCATTAAACAAGATTTATATTCACAGCTTTCATTATATCATTATAATTTCATGTTCGGCCTCTCATTCATCTCTTTTTTTATATCCTCAACTCTTCAATTAGTGGATCTGCAGTTTCACTATTTAGCATCACATATCTATGCGACTGTAATAATTATTATTCTTTCAATGTCACATTTGAGGTCCTCCCAACCGATCGACCAATAACAAGAAATATTTTTGATTTTTGATGCATTTGAGATTGAGTTGATGTGTCGTCAACACATCCAAATTGATTAAATATTGTCTCAATATCATCCAAATATCTGGAACAAAAGGTAAGATACTCCTCAGCCAAATAGCCTTCAGCAATAGAGCCTTCTGGTTGAGCTTTATTTCTCACATATACTTTCAAATGCCCAAGATATCTGTGAAATAAAATAATAATATTTTGAATTTATTTAAATTCCAAAAATTGTTTACATAACTGAAAAACATATAAATAAAATATCTCTCAATTGGATACACCCATCGATAATGAACGGGGCCACCTAATTTAGCTTCCTCAACCAAATTCACAATTAAATGCATCATTACAGTAAAAAATGATGGAGGAAAGATCACCTCCATTGCACAATGGGTCAATAAAAACTTCTCCTGGAGGTTGTCAAGCTGAAATGGATATAGATATTTCTCACATAATTGCCTGAAAATGTGCAGAATTGGAGTAAAACAGTAGTAACATTTTCAGGTAATAATTTACGCAATGCCAATGGTAGTAATTGTTGTAACAAAATATGTGAATCATGACTTTTCAATCCATGTAACTTACGATTCTTCAAGTTAACACACCTCGAGATGTTACTCTAATACCCATCAGATACCTTCACATTCTTTAAAATTCGAAGGAATGTATTTTTATCCCTATTTTTCATTGCAAAAATGGTCGAAGCATACTTTTCATTATCATCTGGCCAGATATCACGTTTTATGTTCATTACATGTAAGTCTTTGTGAGAATTAAGATGATCCTTTGACTTTCCATGCTCATTAAGTAATTTTAAAAGCAAATTATCACATAAATTCTTCTCAATATGCATCACATCAAGATTGTACTACAAAAAATTAAATTCCCAATACAGAAGTTTGAAGAATATAATTTTTTTCTTCCATTGTTGCATTCTGATTTCACTTGTCGATGGACTTCAGACCCATTTTCTGCTATCATTGAAATGATGAACCTTCCCAAATTCTGTTTCAACATTTTCAAGCTGTGTCAATATTTCAGAATGAGTTAACAACTTTGGAGGTGGTATACGATCAATGGAACCATTAAATTTTGATTTGTTCAGCCCAAATCTATGAGATGCATCGAGAAATATTAGATGGCACAAGGAGAACCATTTTCTACTGTGAGGTGGACATTTGGGATCAAAATAAAAGTTACAAATAGGACAAGCCAAACCTGTGTAAGTATTCCAACTAGATAAATTCCCAAGCCCAGGGAAGTCGCTAATGGTCCACATTAGAGTAGCATGCATTTTGAAAAAAAATTTAGAAGAAGCATAAAATATCATAACACCGTTACATCATAACTGCTGTAATTTTTCAATCAAAGGCCGGAAGTATACATCAATATCATTTCATGGAATTTGTATTCCAAGAATAATCATCGAAATGATAAAATAGGTTTTTTGCATACACATCTATGGAGGCAAATTATAAGGGATCAAAACAACTGGCCAAATGCTATAACTGGTACTAAAAGTCCCAAATGGGTTGAATCCATCGGCAGCCAATCCCAATCAAACATTCCTAGGATCAGATGAAAAATATGGATGTAATGAATCAAGTCTTCCACGATTAGGACTCTCATGGATGTATCATTAACCCATACTTATTATTATCCACATAATTCCACTTCATGAGTTCGATGGTTTTCGATGACATGAATAATCTTTGCAATCGAGGCTTCAAAGTAAAGTAACACAAAACATTTGCAGGTGTGTTCCTTTTCTTCTTCTCCATGAAATTATGTTAATTCAGGCATCCAACATCACCCTTTGACTACCATCTAGAATAAGATTTTTTTTGCAATTTTGTCTACATGAATCCTATCCCCAATAAAGTATACAATCATTGGGACACACATGTATTTTTGTATAATTCAGTCCTAGATTTTTAACAACTTTTTTCATATCATAAAATGATTCAGAGAGTTTTGCTTCAGGAAGTGCATCACGAATCAATTCCAATATCATGGAAGTTTCCTTATTTTTAATTCGACATAGACATTTGATATGGTAAAACTTCAGCAGAAATGAAATCTTTGAATATTTCAAACTCCCATGATACAATTCTTGATTTCCATCATCAACTAAATGATGAAACACATTTTCTACACTGATGTTTTCACTTACATTTGGCTCCATAAAATCAAGAGGAGGATCCAATGATATGTTATAATCTCCATCTACTTGTGTTACAGTCTCAAAAAAATCACTTGTCACGTTGGAATTTGTAGCACCCTCTTATGGTTGTTCTGATATGTTTTGATGCTGATAGTGGTGTCTTGTAGGGCCAAATGCATCATTTATGAGGTTTTTCATTTCATTTTCCATTGTCGACAAACTTGGGACCTCATTATGTGGATTAACATCAGTGCTCAATCTTTCTGTAACGTTCGATTATCCATGCCAAATCTAACACAAATATTGACCAGGGAATTACTTCAGTATTAAATGTTCATAAACATCATCTCTCTTCAACCATGTTCTAAATTTACATTTAAGACATGGAAATACTTTTCTCCCTTTAACTAATCGATTATAAATTGCAAAATCTAAAAACTATTTCAAGCCCTAAATATACTGAGGTGTGTTCCTCAGTAATGTGATCCAGCTTTTATCCATGTATATCACAATTTTCCTACACAATAAAAAAAATAAAACACATAGTTACTACTAAATAGAGAAATATATTCATATGTACGATATTATAAGATTACAGAAACATAATATAATAAAGATGAGCCCCTGAGTTAGATATGAGCCTTCTTGTGTTTGGGATAGGGGAAGTTTCTTTGGTAAAGAGAAACAATGTACTATCAAAGTCGTAGCTACTTTACCATGAAAACCAAAGCACATTGTTAATATAGAATAACAACGTGGATATAAAAATCATTGATAAGGTATGAGAAAACATCTATAATATAGTCCATTCATCCAAATAGTTTTCATGGAAATGAATGGTTAAGAAAAATTTGCTGAAATAATAAAAATCATCAATAGAACCAACAATGATGGATGGTAGTCTTGAGGCATGATAAGTGGTGGTATTCATGGAAATGCATGATGAAATAACTTGGGAGATTAGGTTTTGAGGTTCTTCAAACCTTGTGTGGATTGAATTCCTAGACCTATATTTGGTGTATTCAAATAGAAAAGAGTGGTGGTGTGACTTGAGTGTAATTTGGATCATATATGTGTTAGTGCTCATGAGTGGAGAATTATGGTTAATAGGGATGATCAAGGATCTTACCATGGAGATGAACTAAGAGTCATATTCAGACTTCAGTGTGGGCATTGAACATTTTTGTTATTCCTTGAGTTTTAAAGCATTGTGGTCGGGATATGATATTTCATTGGTGGGTGGGATTGAGATCCTTTGGTATAATTCATATAGAGAAGGACTTACTAGTGTTGTTGCATAAAAATTGATGTGGTAATGTGGAGACCACATCAGAAATGTCGTTCAAGTTGCAGCTGATGTGGTTTCGGGATAAAACTAGGGTATTTGAAGAATAGTTAACGTGTTTGTGCTTGGTGTTTGGAGTTTCATAGTTGAATCATGTTGGGAATTTGGAGATGCAATGTGGGGTGTTGGTACAATCCTCCAGGACAACATAATAAGATAATCAGAGTCACATAGGTGGAAATAGATCCCAGAAGGAATTCTCAATAAACATTATATTCGGGAACATGGAAGAATTATATTCATCCAAACCACTATAATAAGTTAGAATGAATTCAATACCATTCACTTAAACACACAAAAGAAATTTATGCTAAGAAAAGTAAATTATGGTATGAAAGAACACTTCGGTTTTATGTTGTTTGGATTGAAATTATGGCTTCTAAGGGAGAAACACTACAACATCACATTTTACAGAAAACAAAATATTACAACTTGTGATTAACAATATATAAATTCTGGCATCGTAATCCACTATATCAGGGACAATTTTTAGTAGAATCTATGTTGGGATGTTAAATTAGGAATACATAAATATTTCATCAATATACAATTAGTAAAAAATTCATGTCCCTAAGGTGTTATGTATAGTAGCTTTATATATCTATCCTGGTTTACCAACTAACCATTCTCCCAACTCAGCCTTCCACATAGATTCAAGTCCATTCCCAACAACCATAGGAAGGTAACTAGTACCTAGGAATCATATAACATACATTGTTAATGATTTTTACCTCATCAAATGATATTTATAACAAAAAAGAAAACATTACTATAAGTTATAAGAATAAATAAACATCAGATAAAAAAATATACAATAGTTATATACATGATTCTATATATAAATATAAAAATATAAAATATATGCATAAAACACAACAGGTCATGTGACCAATATGAATCCCAAAGTTAAAGAAAATCTCTAATATTATTGAGAATCATTAAATGACCCAATGTAACCATCTAAAGTCCGCATAACCCATCAAAGATCAAAATTAATTAATTAGACTCAAATGAAAATGGACCTATAAAACATTCATGAGCTAAACAGTCTAGTTGGTTATCACTTTCGGAATCTATGCATTTCAAATTCAATTCAATTCAAAAAATTATATATCTAAATAGAATAAAGAAAAACTCCTTTTACATAATCCTCTACACAAATTATCAAGAAAAATATCAATAGTTTTAAAACATGCATTATTAATTGTCATTAAATGAAAAAAGTCACTTGTAAATCAATTTTACAAGGCTGAAGTTCCTTTTCACCAAAAAAAATTCATAGAACCACATAAAAACGTTCTACAAAACAAATCCTGTAAAAATAATCATTTTTAAATAACAAAGATGTTTCAAATTTTGAAATGGTTTTCAAAACACCTTTTTAAAATAGATTTACTTGTAAAACAAGGAGGAATGGACTAAGAAACATTTCTAAACCCCATTAACACTGGGGTTTCAAAATCTAACAGTTTCAAATTTCTTATAAAAAAACCTCAAATAATCATTATAATATAATTTTTAACATTTCAATAGAACTGATTTTAAAATTATTTTAGAGAATATTGAAGGCACATTTATATCAAACCATTACCACTATGTGAAAATATTTTAAAAGTCATTTTTCAAATACTAAAATAATTTAAATGAAATGGGTAAGGTACACATGCTGTAACTACTAAATTAAGATCATGAGGAAAAGAAACCAACCAAAAATACATTGGTGGCATAAATTAATTTGTGAGGAAAATGTCATAGTTTAAAAAATGGAAATCCCAAAAAAAATGTTCCTAAAAAGAATCCTATGGTCATGGGTATTGACCTATGGATCAAGTAATAATGACTTGAGCTGGGGACAATGAACATTTTCTGAAACTACTGAACCTGTTATTGTCCTTGTTAGTTCTATTAAACTATCCAAAAATAAATGACCTTATCACTCCATCACTATCACATGAAAAAACAATACCTCTAAGTTAAAGGCATATTATCCCTTTTTGTATATCCATAATTTTTTATCCATAGAATACTATCTATTCAACCCACTACATACACTAGAGTTTTCCAACACACAATCCATCTTAAATAATCCGAGGAATCCTATGAAATGTAAAATGGTGGTATGAAAAAATGAACCATTACATGAATTAAATATAAATTTTTTAAAAAAAATCACCACTCACATCCTTATAAACTCACAAGATCAATCTCAAACACATCAAAGAATAAAAAATAAATAATGATGAATCAATAAAAGAAATAATCTCAAGGTATTACATTCCAGATAAGAACAACAATAATAACATTGGGCTAAATTGGTCCTCACAACATTCCATTGAAACTCATTTTTTCGTAATGCGATAAATACGTATTATTTTCCAAAACATGCTCGGAATTACACTCTCAACTCAATCAATAACATGATTATCCTAATAAATTCATGTGGAATTTCTTTATTAAAAAATTTTTGAATCCAAAATAGAATTAAAACATCCCTTAAACCATCCTTTGAAATCATGTATGGATATAAAATGATTTAAAAATTCATAAAGAAGTCTTAACATAGAATTCAAACCTTAGGGTCTGTATAGGTCTCTGGGGTCACAGGGGGGCCGGGGGAAGTAGGTTCATCGTGGTCACAGTGTCGCCTGGGTCACGGGGGGCCTAGGTCGCCAAGGTCGTGGGGTCGCCGGTGTCGCAGGGTCACCGGGGTCATGGGGGGCCGAGGTGGCGGTGGAAGCGAGGGGTCGGGGGAAGCAGGGTTGCGGGGGTGAGAAGCGGTCGAGGTGGGGGGGGGGGGGGTCAGTAGTGTGAAAAATAGGTTTCATGGCGGTCTATTATAAACCACCGCGAATCCATTTTAAAAAAGGGTTTAGTGGCGGTTTTGGGAACCACCGTTAAAAAAATGCCGCTAAAGGAGATTTCTTTTGTAGTGGGATCTTAATAATTAACTTGTAATATTCATGATAATTAATGAAAAGATGCATTCAACCATCCTAAATCATAATAAAAAGAACATGTTCACCATATGGTGAAGCACTAGGTTGAATGAATCCCTTATATAGAATCTCTTGGAGTTTATTATTCATTTCATGTAACTCAATATGGTTTATTCTATATGAATTATTAATAA
The DNA here is from genome assembly GCA_963277665.1 of Viscum album. Lineage (NCBI taxonomy): Eukaryota > Viridiplantae > Streptophyta > Magnoliopsida > Santalales > Viscaceae > Viscum > Viscum album. The sequence continues at coordinate 60,897 of CAUJRU010000935.1, forward strand.
TAGATATAGCACAAAGAATGATTTCAATTGAAAAACCAACCTCACTATTCAGGTGAAGACTAGGAAACTCTTACAGAAATACACCAAAAAACACTTTTATAGTAGGAATACCATCATTTTTTATCTTCTCCCCAACCATATAAGATAAATACCCCTCATGATTAGTTATAAAACCCCATTTTATAGAATTAACTTCCATTGGGAGTTCAGAATCATCCTTTCACAAATATAATGTCTAATCTTGATTCTAAATATAAAATGTAACTTCCCAAATCCTATAATATTATTTTAAAAAACTTACACAGTAATAAATTACCAATGTATTAGTAGTTTTATTGAAATACTGAGGCTTCGGTCTTATGAATTTATCCAACATATGTGGAAAACATTTTGGAACAATAATTTTATTCATATAGGAATGGTTATTCATTATATCTTTAGTCAGATTCCCAAATATGTCTTTGATTTTCTCAGTTTTGACATCAGCTATATCATCTTTCTTAGTAGGGAAATACCTAAATTGTCCATGGGTATTGATTCTATTTATTTTGTTAGGCACCATCACTTAATAATTTCACTCACTGATTTATCTCATAATCACCAGGAATATTAGCCATAAAATAAAAATCCCTATAATAATAACTTTTCATTAATACTATAAGGGATTATCATAATTCCCATGCTAGATATGTTTTTTAACAATATAATTCCTATTGATTCAACTAAACCTAGATCTAATAAGAACTACAGAAACCCCAACTCTAGTAACCTAGATTTGGTTTATACTTTATTACATTATCACAAGATATAAGGGACCTCACTATATCAGATTAATTAGTTTAGTAGTCCTGGAAAAGTAGAAACATACATGATTCCCATTTTAAAATGGAAATATGAAATACATATCATAGGAAAAATTATAACATCCGTGATATTATACATAATATCCTTCTTCAAATCTAAGGGAAAGGAAAACAAATAAAGGGTGATATTAGCTACTCAATAAGGGTTACGTAGAGTGGAATCTACCATTAGTAAATAATGAATAGTCAATATAGAATGTTAAATAACTGAAAACACATGTAATTTAATAAATATCATGATAAAAAAAATGCATCCACATATTATATCAATTTAATAATATAATGGATAATAATAATAGGATTATTAATGAAGGAAATGCCTAATTCCAGTCATCATGATCTCAGGCAACATTATATCATTACCATCAAGGAATTATACCAATATAAGTTAATTTATGGATAAGTATACACCAAAAACCCAATTAATAAATTTTTTCCAATTGGATTGTCTCATGAGACATATCAATGCATCAACGTTCTACCTATAACCACGACCCACCCATAATTGCAAGTCCAATGAATTATTCATATATTGAATAATCTATTTAAATTATAAATAGTATTAATTATAAAAAATATCTATATTTAGTAAAGGATATATAATATCATGATCTTATCTATACAATCAAATAAATTTCAATGTAAAATACCACGTGTAGAAATGGTATATTGTTTAGAAAAAATATATCCAATATTCAAATAATAAAAATATTTAATAGAAATATAAAGTCCAATGAAAAATTATCAAAACAAAGTAAATGTTTCAAGAGTATTCTAACGTGAACCAAATTAAAAAAATATAAAAGTTGACTATCAATTAAAATAATAATTGTTTTTCAATAAAATCAAGTCCTTTATAGAATATAAAAAATGGAAGAGAAACCCTTAAAATAAGTTTTTATAAAATATTTTAGCTTAAAAAATCATTAAAATATTATAGAATAACCTAAATAGAAAAAAATGGCTATTGTGGTGGGAATATTCATTAATTTTGTATGCATTAAAAAGGAACATTTTATACTTTTTATAAAGAAATTTGAAAATAAACCTTCCAAAAAAACATTATAAAGATTCATTTCAAACCATGTTGAAATTCTTGGATATCATAAAATATCCTTTAAATTTTTTTACAAATAAATAAAATTTTAAAAATTATTTTGAAAAATATTGACATGGAAGAAAAATATACCTGACCAAAAAAAGAAATAACATCTGTTTTTTATTTAAAAAATTATTTTATTGCTTCAAGTAAAAAAGAGAGTAATAGTAGGAAGAAAACGTGGAAATTTTTTAAATATGAAATGGATAAGAAATTTGAGGGAGTTTATGGAGGATATATTATAATATTACATTAATGAAAATAAGAGCAATCCCAAAAAATGATATTGTAAAATAAATACTTACCTCTTTTGTAAAATTTAAATTGCAAACCATTTAATGATTAAACATTTATGGAAAATTAAATCACTATAAATAAATAGATATTCATATTAAATACATAAAAATAAAATTATATACACTACATAATGATAAATAATTATGTAACACCAAATATTTTTCAATGGAGTGGAAATTGAGAGGAAATATCTTTCCTCAAGTTTGAATTTCCTTGTAAGTGGTTTTTAACCTCCTATATAATAAATTTATATTTATTATAATTTAAAAAAACAAAAACAAACATATAATATCATATATGATCCATTTATAACATCTTATCACCTGTTCATTTACAATATTTTATTATTATTATTATTTGGGGTTTTAAGTAGTTCATTTTTCATGCATGTTTTGATTTAGAAGTTATGAACCTTGTGTCTTCATTATGGTTTCATAACATGAAAATTTTAACCAGGATATAAATATAATATGTATTAATTATATATATATATATATTTAAATTTTTTAATAAAAGGTATAGATATGAAAAGGAATTACAATGTTCATGGAGAGGATAGGTCATACATACACATGAATGTTGTTTTCACTTTTCAATGGATGGAATGGAAAAAGGTAAATAATAATTCAACTATAAAGAATCATTTTTATATAATATATATTATATATATTCATTAAATAAATCCACCACACCATCCATGTAAAGCGTAAATGAAAAAATAATCACATCACCTCCTAGATGAAGTCGTCCATACGTCCGCACAAACAACATTATTGTTTTCCAATGGATTATAAGTTATGAATTTCCATATGATATTATAATTATAAAAGCATAATTATGACATAAATATCATATATATTAACTAGTTTTATATTTATAACCATCTATATATAATTTCTAGGAAAAATTAATTACATTTCTGCGTAGAGACGACAAACCATACATACAAATGAGTGATGTTTTCAATTTTTCATAGGATGTGAATGATATTAAGAATATAGTTGTCCAATAATCATAATGACATATTATTATATATATTATACTATATTTTTTATTTTTGGATGGGTACAACTTATTTAGGGGAAGTATTAAAAGAATGAAATTTGACAGAGTTGGTAAAGATGATTACCTCTTCATCGGTGGACTTACACTAGATTTCATATTAAGGGAGATAAAGATGGTCTTTTAGAAATACCATCAAGTATAGAGCCTAGAAAAATATTTTTTTAAGAGAAATGAGTAGGATTTAATGTACCAATATAGATCAATTTGGTTTAATTAAGAGAGGAAATGAGTGCCCTTTTACATGTTTGGGGATTGGAACTTTTAGAAATTCAGTAAATATTATAATATAATATATGTATAACTTAGGGAAAATAGTTAAAAAATAAAATTTATTATAAGATTATGAGAATATGTTCTTAATATAATCATACAATACAATTTTTATAGGTTTATATATCATTTCAAACCTTATCATTTTTATTAACCCCTCGGTTACTCAATTTTAACCTTAAGCATAGTAATGGATTTTTCAATATTAAAGTGTTATAATTTTAATTGTAATGTAAAAATTGGATTGTAAATAGAAAAGAGAATCAATTTTATACCATATATTATATCCCTTTTCCAATTTTAAAATTTCTATTATTTTTAAATAGTTTCAAAAAATATTAATTCTATAAAATGTCCTTAATGTTATTTTTGACATTATTAAATTAATTTTACATTAATGACATCGATACGAAGATTAAATTTTAATATAATACTTTTACGTATCCATAATATACAAAATTAATATATAAAATTATTTTAACACAATAATTCATCCAAATTGTATTACTTTGAATATTTTTAAAATCATTTGTTATATTTTCCTATTAACTATTGTATAGGCATTACATATTCATTTAAATTAATTATTAAATAACTAAAAAATGAAAATAAATTATCATGATAAAAAAATAAATTAATATTTTAAGTAAACATTTATAATAAAACATAACCTCTTTTTATCATTATGAATAAATATTATAGATACTAAAGTCAATAGATTGGAATTTTGTATTTATTCTTTCTTAAAATAATATAAAGGTCAATATCAATAAATTTTTTTTCAATAAGTGGCCATATTTTGAATAATTTTGTGATGAGTTTTTATCTACACTTATGAAATTAGATAAATTCATGTCTTATTTAAATTCTAATGCCTTATCCCAATTTTTAACCCAATTTTACGTGTTTTACCCTTACTGAGGTGATAAATATTTACCAAGATTATTATTCATAATGACCAAAAATAAAAGGGACCTATTTACCAAATTCAAATATCTTGATTCCAAATATTAAATCCATATTATAAAATTTAAATCTTATAATTTTTAGAAATTAATTTAAAAATAAATAATCAAAATGTGTTGAAAAATGTTTTTACAGAAAAATTTGTTTTAAGTCTTAAAATTACCTATATCAAAATTATGTAAAATTTAAGTACTAATGGAATTAATTAGAGTAGTTTTAATGAAATACATATTATATAAATATAAACTATAATGAAACCTAAATTAATTTGATTTAATGAAATTAAATATTTACAAAAAATGCTATTTTCACTCTTCAATGAAAATAAATCTTTTTAGAAAAATACCAAAAAAACATAAGATAACATTGACATGATAATTTAAAAAATAATAATTTTTATATAAAAATAATTTTTTATAAGTGGAAGATATTATTTATAATATCCATGCACAAAATAAAATAATTGTTTTTTTGAAGAAAACATGTTTTTGAAGCATAAAATTTCTTTACTAAAAATTGAGTACTTATTTCCTAAGAGTTAATAAATACATTTAAATTAAATAAAATATTATTATATATTTTACATAATTTGGTTAATCTTATTCATACCTATTAATCCATTTTCTAGGCGATAACTGTTATATAATATATAAATTTTTTGTTGTTGTTCATTTAAACATAATGTTCTGTGTAAATCAAGATATCGATGAAATCAAATAATTTTGAGAGAAATATATCATAAATTATTGGGTTGTTACATCATTCAGAATTATATATGAGCATATCACATGCACCTCACCAGATAGATAATAACGTTGTAAGTCTTATTTTTGTATGGTCATACAATTCCTTAACCTATCCTAATCAAGAGATGAGATTTCATACTCATCATAAATGAAGGAAAAACTCATATTAGTTAAAATAAATTGATGAAATGATCAAAAACATACCAAAACACCCCCTAATTATTTATACCACAAGTATTTCATAATATATGTATCAATGTATAAAGGTTATCATGACATGTATCACATTAATCTTAAATATTTGATAAATACAATTATAAACCATTCACCCCTAGTACACCAAAGGCATAGGGTACGAAACTCTATGTTTGATAATTCACGGGTCATCCAGCATAGAAAAAATATTTTATACCTCATGAGAATATTCTAACTCCGAATATAAAAATATTACTCATGTAAACCATAACATTTCATCATGACCTTTAATACTCTTTGATAAATACTTGTTATGAATAACACAAAGTCACACTTTAAAAGTCCAATTATAATTTCATTTCACAATAAATATTTTCATACATACATATATATACATATATATATATATATATGTAGTAAATGTGAAATAATGATAATGTGGATATTTAATTTTAGTATAACATGACACATTTTATATTCTTCAACTCTTCTAAGAATACTTAACAATGGAATTAATAATCATCTCTCAAACATATCACATATGATAGACATCTATATATACTTTATGTTTGCTGCAATTTCATGGATTTTGTTAAACTGGATATATTTTTTCTAATTCCAAAAACATATCTATGTGACTATATGATAAAACCCACATTCTAAAGTATTTATTGATTAAAATATATGAAGAAAGAAAGTTTTAATAATGGTGAGATGAAGGAATAATACTAATAATTTTCATCCCTTTAAATATGTATCCAAAAAATTTAATTCAATTCATTAAATGGTACAATTTAAATAAATTATGTTTTTTATTAACTCTTTCTAAGTACATCATCATCATTTTTCTGGAACGTTTCCATCGAATGTTTCCATTTAATTATTTTAGTAAAGAACATAGGTATTTATATTATTCTTTTATCGATATATCTTAAAATATTTTGGATATAAAGTGAATTTCTCTTGGTATTTTTATTGGTATACTCATTTATTTATTAACTTTGAACTTATCTATATACAAACACACTCCCACTATCCTCTTAGTCATTATATTTTCTTCAGAATATTAGTCTAAGATGAACAAAAAAAATTACGTCAAGAAATGAATCTTATATCATTAAGTGGAAATATTTAAAAAATAAACTATTATCTTCATATCATATATGGTATTCTATGTGTTTTAATAATTTTCATAGAAATAATATTTTTCTTTAGAATATCACACTAATGATGGGATCAAATCCATATTATTTTAACAAATATATAGATAAAAAATTGATCTTAGATAAAACATATATATATATATATATATTTTATTTTGAAAACATGTTATTACATCTCATAAATCATAAACCAAGTGTATTAAAAAAATGTATCTCATATTTCTATAATGAATTCTTATTAATAAAAAAATTATCTTATTATATAAGATAAATGAGATGAAAAAACACATCATTTATTTTCATCTGAGATTGAAAAAAACCTTTTCATTCAACTTTATGAATTATAAACCCCATTTTTATCATTTGAATTGAAAATAAACAATTAATCAATTATTTATATGATTTTGAACTCTTTTATAATTATAATATGTATAAATTATACATTTGGTATCATATACCCTTCAAATTAAAAGAATTAAATTTTATAAATCCAATGCCTAATGTGGAAATTTTATTAAGTTTATCAACCCTGTTAAAGTATACTAGAAAAATTATGTCCTATGGAAACATTTTTTTCTTATCTCTAGTTTACCTTTAGGTTTCAACGACATTGACAGACCACTTGAAGAAACACTTTTTGGACTCCACTTCTAAATTTTATTTTTTTATTTCAAAATTTTACCCATTTGTAACCAAACCAGAATACCATATATCCTATTACACCATGCTCAACACTGTGATAAAACATGGTAAAAATTTATTGAATTCATTAAAGTTATCGTAACATTAAAAAAACAAAATTAATTCCTTAACCAGAAAAATCCTTACAAGAATTATTTAGTCTCTCTAAGTCATTAATATATCCAATAATATTGAATATATTAGAGGAGAATTAAATTCCATTAGTCATATTTCATATAATTCCTTATAACCTTAATTAAATCATTTTTTTCATCACATAAGAATCTATATTCAAGTGTTGGACTACTTTAACAGTTGGTTAGTCAAGAAATGGTTTATCTAACACCCAAAATTGTATTCTAACTTAAGAATGATTCTTATATTCTTTATATATCTAAGTTGTTTATTATATTAATCTTATTATTTCTAAATATTTATCTAAATTTTAATTTTTGGAATAATGATTCTATTTATTTTAAATAAAATATTTCATCATATGATTGTAATTTTTAATGTTCATTCAATAATGAATTTTGTTAAATATTATCACATAAATGTGTTAACCCCTTTCAAATTCACCATATCAATTAGTGGTTCATGATCTGTATTTCACTAATAAATTATTCAACATTGGAATTATACTCAGTAATTAGTTATTTAGTTAGGGTATCAACCCAAACATATCATACATAACTCATTAATGGTTGAGTAGAAAACTCTTAATCCAATCTATAATAAGGATAAACTCAACATCATTTTTATGGTATAAAAAATAATCAAGTTTCTAAGCTATATGAAACCCAAATCACACAATAGTATTTGGTTATAAAACACTTAGGGTTACCTATTTTATATGCCTTACACATGTTAAACTATGGGCACCGTACTTTGGTTGAACCTACCTGGTAGAATGATCAAGGTCTTGACATGTTCTTTGTTTGGAAGGAATTTTAATTTTAGTGTTGTAAAGGGGAACTAATCTTTTACATTTATCTTATGTATTGATTTTATGTTTTCATGCTTCAAGTGATTTATTTTTTTATTCCAATTACTTCCACAAAATCAAAATGTTCAAATAATATTTATGTGAAACCCTTTACAATACTCGTATATTGTGTTACTGACCCAAATTAAAATCCAACTTTATTCATATATATCCCAATGAATCAAAGTGATATTGTATAAATAATCTTTTTATGTGAAATATTATAATCATTATAAATTAAAAATCTTGATAAGAGAAATCTTGCAGTGATATAAAACTTACCGATATTTTAATAAACAATTCATATGTCTCTAGGCCAAGGAGAAGTCCTAACCAAAGTCCCTCTACCCAAGCATAATTTACCCAAGAGAGACCTTAATGTAAACATAACTTTAACAACTAGTATATATCAATTATAATTAACCTATAAATTGAAGCTCATAACATAACCCAATCTAAATTAAAGGTAGAAAAAAACAAAATTATTTATCATACCATACATATAACTCCTTGGATACATGTACAGATATGTATATAAGTAGTTTAACTCTTTAAACTATAACATACATCACAATTCTAAATTCTAAAAAATTATCTTTACGAATAATAAATTTAATAGACTAAATAAATGTGTTATCCATATATTTAAACATGATATCAACTATAAATGAACAATTCACAGATAACGAAAGTATAAAAACTTTATAATTTAGACATACATTATAGAAAATCCATAAATAATAAAATATAAAATCTTAATATTTGTATCTAATATGAAATCATTTTTATTTTCCATTTATATTAAATTTTAATTAAATATATGTTACAACATGAAATATAAACACGTTATATTCCAAATAAATTTTGTAAACAATTTATATAATATACATATCACATATTTAATGTTATTTAATCATTGATCCTATCCCTTATCAAATAAAATTTAGATATGGTTTCAATAATGTCTCAAATAAGGTTATTAATTTTAACAATTCAAGTGAATAGGTAAAAAACATTATTTTAAAATAATTTGTTTTATATTTTTTCCTTATTTTGTAAAATTTAAACACTTTATAAATGAGTCATATAATTCTCATATAGAAGTATTATATCTAAATTATAAGTCAGTCCATATAATTTAGAAAAGGTAATTAAATTTTAATATGTAATATTTATGTAATATTTATTTATTAAATGTTCCCTAAACATTTAATTAATTAATTAAAATGAATTTATAATTAATTAATTTATAAATAAATTTATAAATTATATAAATAAACCCAAATACCTTCTTCTATATTATATAATTTTTTAAAAAATTATATAATTCAATCCATAATTGGAATTTTAGAAACATAAATTTTTCATGATTATCAAATTCTATGATATACACATATTGTAATTAGCAAAAAATAGGTCACGACACTTAAAACAATTTAGTACTATAAAATGTATTTATCCTTTGATAATCAAAGACTCCAATTTTTAATGGGGTCAATTTATGATACAATTAGCCTGCTCATCTATCAATACATATGATATAGGTTCAGCATAGGGTAAACCCTATGTGCAGTGATCTGGCTACCGTATTTTACAATATTACATGATATCACTTAGTAAAAATATAACGTATTGAAATGAGTCACTGCATATGATATCCCATATTGTATGGCATTACACAATCACTAATTACAAAATCACATGACACAAAACTAGTTGAAAAACAAATTCTAAATCATATTTTATGATATAGCATAGGAAATACATATGATATAATTTTTATTCTTTTAAAAAATATTTTTTTTTTGATTCAAAAAGCATGGAAAAGTAATGATATTACTAAAGGGTTTCCACGGATTGATTAATACTTAATCATGACAAAAAAAACACTAAAAATGTCACCCCCTGATCATAGTATTCATTTGTTTCCGTTTATTTCAAAATATTGGATATTTTAGTTGATGTTTGGGTTGAGTGTCCAAAAAAAATCCTTGTATTTTGGAGGTATTTTTTTCTTCTAACCCAAATCATGGTTATGGTGAAAGGTATTGGGAGATTGTGATGTGTTAGGAAGATTGTGACGCCCACAATTCCACTACATTGTGTTTGAAATATTAACGGATCTTTCGGTGAACTTCCCTAGTGTTTGGGGTGTAATTTGAGGGTTTTTGGACAATTTTTGTGGTTGAAAGATTTGAGAATTTTTTTCTCAAACCATGAAACCTCACCCTGCAATGTTGGAGATGTTTTCCAACAGCCATTATACGGGTTTTTCATAGTTTACAAAACCGTGCATCAAAACCATGCATCCACTTCTAGGCTTAATAAATTTTGACCTATGGATCTCTTATATGTTATTACACCACAAAAAAGCCCTTCCACTTGTCCATCATCTAGAGGAGCCTCCCCCTTCTTCTTGCTTCATTTTGGATCACTTTTGGGGATATTTCCCACCAAAGGTTAGTGGTTATTTATCAAATCTTCCCCATTTCTAATTTTCTTTTCCCCCTCTCTCATTTCATTGCTCTCTCTTGGAATAGCTTTTGTTTGCACAAACCCTAGAGTTAGGGATGGAGGGTTTTGGTTCATTTTCTTGTGGCTAGGGAATACGGATTATCTGAAAGACTCGATTCTTCCTCTCCATGGAGTTTTGTCCCATCCGCACATGGTTGAGGTAGGCGTTTCCAAATATTTCTCTTTGAAACACTCCATGACTGCTTGTGTGTTTTTATTTAATTTTTAAATGAATTTTTTACATGTAATACATCTATGGATTGATGGGAATGGTGATTTTGTGCTGGTAGAATTTACTAAGAATAGGTTTTCAAAGGGATTTGTATGAAATGCCTAGGTTTATAGAACCTACAGTAATTGCTTAAAATGACATTGTTATTATAAAGTTAAATTGGGGGTATTTATGAAATGTTAAGCCTTTATTATGGTGTGATGATTATTTCTTATTTGTGAACTTGATTTGGTTTGTATGGTTTAGTAATGTTTTAGCTTGTTAAATGTGTTATAATGTTTTAAAAAGGGTTTCATGGTTATAAGGGGCTTGTTTTAGGTTCACTAAATAGTGTGGATGGTTGAATGTGGTTTTAAAGCAAATGGTGGGTTGTATGGAAATGGATTTTGGGTGTCCTCTTGGATGTTTGGGGTACAATAGAATGTTTTCACATCCATGGGTAAACAAGGTTCAGAAATGGTTGTGTCCTCAAATGAAGATGGTGCTTAAACCATTTCTCCTTAAAATAATGGTTTCTTAAATGGTTTTTGTTTTCTAAATAATGTTGTATGCCTCATGTGGTTTTTAAATTTGGTTAAAAATGGAATCTCATGGGTGTATGCTAGTTCGGCTTTTGGTGTGTGTGTTTTGGAAAATGTTTTGTTTGAGGGGTTGTTTGGGATTTCACACTTGAAGATGGTTTTAGAAATGATTTGGAAATGTTTTGGTAAATGTATTTGTGTGTGTAAAGATAAAGGACCATTTGGCACGTTTTTAGAGTTTCATGTTTTTCCAAAAATGTGGAAAGTCTTATTTATAAAATTATTAGGGAATTGGTTTTCCTCATGGTTTTAGGAGTGATTTGTAAATTTTTTGATATGAATAGGTTTTCAAGAATGTGTTTGTGATGTGCAAGTGGTGGTTTATGAAATGTGATGCTTGGTTTGGTAAATGAATTGTGTAAGTGGTATCATGTGATGAGTGAAACTTGATTTAGCCCAAAAATAGAAACCTAGTTATCTAGGTGGGATGATGTGTACTAGTATGCTAGTGATCTAGATTAGTTTCATCTTTATTTCACATAGTAAGTTTTATAATAACAACAAAAACTAAACTATGATAATGATGATATTTAGGACCACTAGGTTATGGATGATTCTCTTAAAAGTGGCTCATGTGCACGAGAACATATATATATATTATGGTTACTTTTCACCAATATACAGAGTACCAATGGCACACAACTAACTAGTTCTTAGAGGTGTTCCCATGACTAGTGCTCAATGATTATATTGCACCTCCCATCAGCATACGGTAGGTTGGGTTGGTAAATTTAAAAGTGATTTTTCATTAAAGTTTAATTCATTGAAACTATTTCCCATTTAAATTTGTTAAATTGAAAATTGTTACTAGTATTGTTTGGTTTTTTGTTATAAAATGGTAGTTTTCTTGAAATATGGATGGTGGCGTGTGTTGGACTTAAAAATGATAAAGTTGTGATTGTTTAATAAAATGTGAAAAATACATTTTTATAACTGTATTTAAAACTAGTGTTAATGAACTATTTTGGGAAAGGAAACACTTGGACTCTGTGGTTATTTCCAACTAAGCTGATATCTCACACCCTACCTACACCACTCAGTGTCGGTAGACCCAAGTTATTTTGCACTTTCATCATTTGTTCAGGTTTCCTGGCTTAGGTGCTCGTGGTTGGAGTAGGTTTGGTCTTGTGGTTGGAGGTGACCAAGATGTCACATATAGATAGTGGTAACTTTTTACATTTTCAATTTGTTCTTAGTTTCATTTTTTATGCTTTAGTCTTCAGTCTTTTTAGTTGTATATTTTATCTAGATCAGCTTTTTATTTTTTTATGTCCAGTTGCTGGTTGATATTGCATGATCATTTTGATTAGATTATTTATTTTATCCTAGTTATTGGGATGACATATTTCCCACTGGATTTATATTTGATGCCCAACATTAGTTTCCAGTCTATGGGGATTGGGAATGCCCTTCGAGTCATGTCGCGGATCAGCTCGGGTGACCAGTTCAAGGTCGAATCAGGTAGGTTCGTGACAAAATGGTATCAGAGGAGGGACCGTGATATTTGGTGTATATGTTAGATGGAGATTAGTATTTTCGGGTCTTAGGAGGTAGGTTACGAGTCGATGCCTGATCAGTACCGCCTATGAAGAGATCTGAGTTACCAGGGGTAGTCCGGGTTTTGAATCTCTTTTATTTATTTTGGATTGAGGGATGACAATGGAGGTGACTTGGAGTCACGTTGTGACCCCACATGGAGTAGTGACCCATTTAGATCCCAGGTTCCTAGTTAAAGTTCCTCTTTGTGTTATTGATTACTTGGGGCATAGACCACTTCCATGTCTCCATGTTAGGAATATACACTGGTTTGTTATTCTTGTGGTTTGGATTGATTCAGGTTTCATTTCAGTCTTGGTTGATCTGATTAATCCTTCAAAATTTAACCGGTTTATGAAAATGAAAAATGATTTATTTTTAGTTGGTTTTAAATTGGTTGTAATGTGTTTTAAAGAAAATTGTTTTGGATTGAAATTTGATAAATTCTTGGGTTTTGATGAGGTATGAAAATGTGTGACCCTTGGTAATCCTTATTAAAGTTCACATATGTGATTGTTTTTATAAAAAATTGTAGGTTGGAACTTGAGTGTTGATGATGTAAGTAGATGTGGATGGGCACATATGTGATGGATTATAGGATACCCTGGGTGCGTGATTGAAATCATAAGCATGGACTTTTTTTCCAATGTGAATTTGAAGCTGAAAAAAATGATTATGGTAATGGGTATTTGTTTTAGAATTTGGATTCTGTTTTTTGAAAATCCAGTTTTCATATTTGGAAAGTGGCCTTAGGAGAAGGCAGTTTTGAATTTTAAATGAAATAGTGGTTTTTGGAAAGGTGATTTTTGGTTGTGTTTATATATGATTGGTTTTTTAGCCTTTTTTAGATTTGAGATGTTTCTTCTTAATATGATTCAGATTGATGTTGGTTTTTAATTAGTTTTCTTTTTGTTGTTTAGAATATACCACCCAAAAAGGTTTCCAAAATTTTCAATGATTCCTACATAGTTTTTTATTATTCTTGGTTGCCTCATATCATTTGAAGTGATAGAGGACCATTAGAGGAATTGAAGTTGTTTGAAAGAAGTAGAGTGTATATTAGGGTTGTTGGGAACTCCAGAGTTTATTAAAGTCCATGTTGTCTTGGGTTTGTTTGAGGATACACTTTTAGACCAATGGAAGTTGGTTCCCATCTTGTCACATCCCTCTAAAATGAGTTGTGATTGTGGGAAACTCATACCTAAATGTGATGCGGGAGATTCTTCTTCCATCAGAGCCCCGCCCATAGGTCTCAGGGTGAAGATCGTGCACAATTTGGGGTTTACAAAGATGAGTGAAACCATGTTCTAGTTTTTTCTTTGAGTGTTGGGAAGGAGATATTTAAAGTTTATTTATTATTGTTTTCTTATTGTTGTATGTTCATCATTTCGTTGTAATGTTATAATGAATTTTTTTTAACCCAAGTGGTTGAGACAATCTGAATGCGGCCTTCTGATTTTTATGTTCACCTTCTGCATGTATCTTGCCTTATTATGGGTTGTTCTCAGTTTTAAATTTTAACAGTGATCATTTAGAGATGCATGAGTTTTTTATAATGATGTATGGAGGGTTTGGTTCATGTGGGAGGTTCCCTGTTTCGATTACATTCATATCCAACATGTACAAGGAAGTTCAGTTGGAGTCCCTATTAATATTTTAAAATCGTGGATGTTTGGGGTAAATTTTTATCCTATGCATGGCTTGCGCCTGGTTATAGGAAACCATTCACATTATCCAGGTAACCGTGCATCTTGGATTCATTTTTGGATAGAGGTGTTGTCATGGTTGGTACATGATTTTGAAACCATATGGCCAAGCTAGGCAGGGTGACCCTTCATTCCAGTAACTCATGCAGGGTTCAAAAACAATTTGGTAAACCATGTGGAAAAACCATGAGAGCTTCCCCAAAATATTAAAATAATAAAATATCTAGTTCTTGGTTGTGGTGATGGAGTTGTTTGGGGCTTTAATTTCATTCGTATTAGATTAGTCTTTGTGATGGGGAGGACCCCCTCGTGTTCCCCCCTCATTCTTGTGTTGTGGTTTCATATTGATCAGTTGGGTGTGACTTGTGGAGTGAATAGTCTCCCAAAGTTCATGGTTTTTATTGTTTTCGATCAGGCATGGATTTATGTTTTGGTTAACCTTTGTTTGGGTGACATTCTAGGGGTAGAAAGTGTTTTTGGTGGGGAGAATTGTCACCCCCAACCCCTTTTTACATTTATTTTTGTTTATTTCTCGATATTGGAAATTTTGGTTCATGTTTGGGTTATGTTTCCAATAAAGGTACTTGTGTTTTGGTGGTCTTTGTTTTCTTCTAACCCAAATCATGGTATGTTGAAAGGTATTGGGAGAAAGTGACGTGTTGGGAAGTTTTTGACACCCACAGTACCACTACATTGTGTTTAAAACATTTAGGGATCATTGGGTGAACTTACCTAGTGTTTGGGGTGTAATTTGAGGGGTTTTGTCCAATTTTTTGAGTTTTACGATTTGATCATGGTTTCCCCAAACTATTAAACCTAACCCTACAAAGTTTCAAAAGTTTCTAATATCCCTCGCATGGTTTACACAAGGTTTACAAAACCGTGCAGAAAAACCATGCATCCACTTACGGGCTTAATAACTTTTGACATAGGGATTTTTAAGTGATTTTATCTCCAAAATAAATCCCTACCAGTTGGGCATCAACTAGATGCACCTCCCTCTTATTCTTGAATTGGTTTGGACCACCTCTTGGGTGATTTCTCAACAAAGGTTAGTGGTTCTTCATCAAATCTTCCCCATTTATCCTCTCCTCTTCCCCCTCTCATTTATTTTATCTATCGTATCTTGATTCTTGTTCAGAAAAACCCTAGGGTTTGGGTTTTCTGATTTCTATTCGTTTATTTGTGGATGACGTGTGCAGATTATCCATAAGACTCACTTCTTCCTCCCTTTTTAGTTTTTTCCAATACACACATGGTTGAGGTAGGCATTTCCAACTTTTTTCCTTTATAAAACACTCCACAAGGACTTGTGTGTTTTCATTTAGTTTTTAAATGTCTTTCATACCTCTAATATATCTATGGATTGATGATAACTATGATTTCATGCAGGTATAATTTACTAAAAATGAGTTTTCAAAGGGATTTGTGTGAAATTCCTAGGTTTATAGCACCTAGGATTATTTTTGAAAATGGCATTATTCATATAAAGTTAAATTGGGGGGTTTTATGAAATGTGTATCCTTGATTATGGTGTGACGGTTATTTCATATTTGTGAACTTGATTTGGTGTGTATAGTTTGGTAATGTTTTAGCTTGTTAAATGTGTTAAAATGTTTTAAAAATGGTTTCATGGTTATAAGGGGATTATTTTGCGTTCCCTAAATAGTGTGGATGTCTGGATGTGGTTTTAAAGAAAATGGTGGGTTTTTTTGGAAAAGGTTTTTGTTTTTTCCCTTGTATTTTTGGTGTACCATCAAATGCTGGAACATCCATGGGTTCACTAGGTGAACACATGGTTGTGCCCTCAAATAAAGATAGTGCTTTAAACCATTGTTCCTTAAAATATCAGATTCATAAATGGTTTTTGTTCTATAAAAAATGTTGTATCCTTTGTGTGGTTTCTAAATTTGTTTTAAAATGAAATATAATGGGGTTATGCCCCTTTGTCTTTTGGTGTGTGTGTTTTGGAAAATGTTTTGGTTGAGGGGTTGTTTGGGATTTCACACTGGAATATGGTTTTCAAAATGATTTGGAAATGTTTTGGTAAATGTATTAGGGTGTGTTAACATAAATGAATATTTGGAATGCTTTTAGAGTTTCATGTTTTTTCTAATATTTGGAAAGTATTCTTTAGAAAATTATTGGGGAAGTGGTGTTCCTCATGGTTTTATAAGTGATTTATAAATGTTTCAATGTGTATAAGTTTTCAAGAATGGGTTTTTGATGTGAAATTGGTTGTTTTTGAAATGTGATGCATGGTTTTGTTGATGAATTGTGTAAGTGGTATCATGTCATGATTGAAACTTTACTAAGCCCAAAAGGGAAACCGGAATATCTTGCTGGGAGGACGTGTACTAGTATGCTAGTGATATGGAGTGGTTTTATCCCTATTTCATGTAGCAAGTTTAACGATGACAACACAAACTAAACTATGATGATGATGTTGTTGGGGACCACTAGGTTATGGATGATTCTCCTACCAGTGGATCATGTGAACGAGAAGGGATATTTATTATGGTTACTTTTCTCCGAGTTATGGAGTACTTGGGGCCCACAACTAACTAGTTCTTAGGGGTGTTCCCGTAACAGTGCTCAATGAATATATTACACCTCCCATCAACATACGGTAGGTTGGATTGGTGAATTTTGAAGTTATTTTTCATTAAAGTTACATTCATTGAAATTGGTTTCCATTAAAAGTTGTTCAATTGAAAATTGTTACTAGTATTTTTTAGTTTAGGTTTTTGTTATAAAATGGTAGTTTTATTGAGAAATGGATGTTGGCATGTGTTGGTCTTTAAAATTGTACATTTGTGATTGTTTAATAAAATGTAAAAAGTATATTTTTATAATTGTATTTAAAAGTAGTGTTAATGGAATGTTTTGGAAAATGAAACATTCAGACTCTATGGTGATTTCCTACTAATCTTTTAGCTCACACACTACCTATACCACTCGATGTTGGTAGACCCGAGTTTTTTTGTCAGTTTAACTTTTTTTTAGTTTTCCTAGCTCAGGTGATCATGGTTAGAATGTGTTTGGCCTTGTGGTTGTAGGTGTCCAAGATTTCAGATAGAGATAGTGGTAGCTTAGTCCAATTTCCATTTGTTCTCAGTTTCATTTTTCCTATTTTAGTACTCATTCTGTTCAGTTGCATATTGTATCTGGATCAGCTGTTTATATATTTATGTTCAGCTGTGGTTTATTGCTGCATGAACATTTTGATTTTTTTTTTATTATTTGGCTGAAATAATTCCCACCCTATTTATATCCGATGTCTGGCACTAGTTTACAGCCCATGGGGTTCGGGAATGCCCTTTGGGTCATGCTGCAGATCGGCTCGGGTGACCAATTTAGGGTCGACCTGGGTTTGTTCCTGACACAAAAATAATAACTCTAAGATCTAACCTATATTGAAACCAAAAAAATTCATACATCTAAAATAAATAAACTATTTACCTTACTTATTTGATCACCACTTCTATTTTATTTAAAAAAATATTCTTGATGATGATCTTTAAGAGGTAGCAATAAGATTTCCTCTTCTATGGTGTATCCATAGGCTGATGTGAATCACTGATCACGTGGGAAAGCATCTCCTTCATTACATAAAATTTTAGTGCCTCTCATGAAAAATAATGAATAAGAATAGAGCTATGGGTATGTGATGGTTGGTAGGAAGTAAGGAAAGTTCAAACCACTCATCTTAATGGTGTTTTCTTCCTTATATACCCATTGAGATACTCCCTTACATTAAATCATTTTTTTATAACATATGATTAATGATTTGTATAAAAATGGATTCATATGATGAATGTAACAATCCAATCTGTTTCATCATGTGACATTTTTATATTAATTATAGAAAATTTGGGAAGATTCTTAAATGACAATTGTAATCATTCAACCTCCAAATAGTCATAGGATGTTTGTGTATATGTTACCATATTATAACATATAATATTATATTTCCCAATAATAAAATATTATTGAATAAGGTAGTGTAATGATTTTTAAAATCATTCCTTATGATATACCTATATCATCTATTACAATACAACCAAAATCATCACCTGAGAAATGACATTAGGACATATCTCCATCAAATAAATCTCAATGTTTAATGATGCCAAAAGTATATTATTCACTTTTAAAATAAAATAATTTACTATTTTATATTGGATTAATGATTTGAGGTTTTAAATTGTTTATTCTTATAATTTATCAAATAGTGTCATAAGTAGTCATATCATAGGTTTAAAAAGTAATGATCATTATGTATTAATAGAAATATTCTTTCCTATTTGTCTTAATGTTTTCTCATCTTCATCAATTTGGGATTTTTGACTAAAAGTTAATTTTTATTCTCTTATATTAATGATAAAACAACAAACTATGATTAATTTAGTATGTTTTAGGAAGATTGTTATGATATTATATAAATTATAGAAATTATTTTCATTGAATTTATTTAATTCAATGGAACAATTAACATAACATTTTTCATATTAATGGAAATATGATAGGATAGTATAATATTTATGAATTAACCCATTAGATATATTTTTTTGGAAGTTAAATAATATGGTGTGTGACAACACATCAATTATAGGATTAATTATATAGGCATATTTATAGGTTGATATTTAAAAAAAAATCATATTATTTTTAATCAAAATATGCTTCTGAACATAATAGAATGTTTTGTATGATAAAATCACAATTTTAACACATTAAATATATTATTAGTATTTAGTTAATAATGACCTTGTTTTGGTGGTGGACTTTAATATTGGGTTTTATATAAATAAAAATAATAATTTCATATATTTATTTTCATAGATATGAATAAATGACACCATAAATATAGTCATAATGGCCCAAAAGACGTTATTTTTTTATTTTGATAATCCACATTTCAAGGGGTGAGGTGGAACCCTTACAAGGCCTAAAATCTTAAAGACAATTACATGACCCGCATGTCTTAGAGGAATCACCCAGAAAGAAAACTGGGAACTCCTTCTACCCAGCATATGTCATGATATTAGCACTGCACCTTCACAGGCCTGATCAGGTAGCTATCCTATGAAAAGCTGCACAGGCCTGGTACCGATGGAAAAGTCATACCCTCTCATTCTTCCAATTCTGGTTATCTCTACTCTAGTGAATGTTCCTGCCCTGAATCCTCCTATGAAGCCTTATCCCTTACAGTCTGATTGGTATATCATCATTTCATGAGCCTCGAAGGCCTTGGGGTGGCCCAAAGGCCTTAAGGTGGACTAAAGGCCTTGATAATCAACTGGACATGAGGCCTTGGGTGGCTCAAAATCCTTGTAGGATCTGAGGACACACCCATGGCCCAAAGGCCCAAATAGATGAATAGTTCTGGATACTACAGTACCAAACAGTACCTACTACTGTACTGCTACAATACTGTAATAGTATCTACTATAGTAACGCACGATACTACTCTAGTACTGCTACAGTACCCAAAAATATGCCTCCACCTTGATTTGATCTCGAGTTTCTTGGATGCACTTACTGAGTCCTCACCAACCCATTAAGTGTAACTATTACTTATTTTTTCTTGATATTTTAAAAATATTTCTTATTAATTTTTTTGTAAATGATATGAATATTATATTATAATATAATTCACACACATTATCCCATGTTCAATTGAAGATAATAGATAATTAATTTTTTTGGTCTAGTTAAAAATACTTATAAATTAATTCTTTTCGCCCCCATTACTAGGAAATCAATATACAATTTATGATTATTATTTTTAGTTTTTTAGTTTTATAGTATACAAACATTATTAAAATTCAATTTTGTGAACTCATCACACCACTATATAAATTTTCCAAATATTAAAGTTCTTATGTGGTTAAGGGATTTTAATTACATATATGTACATATAGTGATTTAAAAAAATAAATTAATATTTATGTTTATTTATATGGAATCCAACACTGAGAAATTAAAAATAAATTTTATGTAATGTTTTATGAAATAGTAATGTTTTCTTATATGTGATAAAATTATGTTGTAATGTTTATACGTTATTTTTGAAACATTAATCGAGGGTTTTGTATTCATTCAGGACATAATGTTGTTGATATAATGTATAAGAGACATCTTTCATCAAATGAATCATTTTTAGGTACATTAAACACATCAAGTTTATTATGAAAATTATTTTACTTTTATGAGAGGATAAATTAATTGGTATAATATATGAAAAATTAATTTAATGATAATTAGTTTATTAAAAATTAATGTTCTTTTCTTGAGATATAAGATTGTAAAAAATTTAAAGAGACTTAACCAAATACATCTCTTCCACAATGTGATAATAATATTTATGATGATAATTTGCAGTTAAAGATTACTTGTGATCATATTGTTGATAGTTTATTTATAAATGAATTTGAAATAGGTGAAAATTATGAAAATTAAGATGTTATATAAATTTTTAAAGAATTTTATGAATACAATGATTATGAAAAAGATTTAGATGAAAATTATTATTGAGGGGTTATATAGAAATCAAATCAAGATGAGTATATTATTTTATTTAAATATTTAAAAATTAATTTGTTTGTTTAGATAATATTTTTGACAATTTCTTATTTTGTTTATTGTTTATATTTTATGTTTATACTGTTTGGGTATGAATTTGGTAAATTTATAATTTCGTTATTGAAATTTATTAACTAAATGAAGACCCTAATGATCTATCATCTAATTTTCATAGTGATGATGTTAGTGTTTTATCATATGGGGTGGTTTAGGGGATACTAGGTTAGTGATTTTAGACATTGTTTTTGAGCTATATCTATCTCTTATTTTTTACCATCATATGAGAATGTTATTAAATATATTTAATTTGTAAAATTATAAATATTTTATTTCATCAATCATTTTCCAAGTATAGTTTTTTAAATTAGTTTATCTATTTTTCAGATTAGGTCATTAGTTAGGGTGCTATAATACTATAGAACACTTTTATTATTATTTGTGTTCCATGTGATTAACTTTCTATGGATATTATCCATCTTATGTTCAATCACTTTCCGATACACAAATAACTTATTATTGTTGTTATTATTATTATTATTATTATTATTATTTTCTATAAAATCCATTTATATTATTAATTATTTATGTTCATTCTATATAGAGTTTATGGTATGCTGTTAAGGAGTGGATGAGATACTCTGTTAAAAAATCCTAGGAGGCTAGCATGAATGAGAACTTTTATTAGTTTTTATAATAAAAATATATATTAGAGTTATCTAGAGATCTTCCATGTTTTTCTTTAACTAGTTGTGTGTGACTCATCAAGGCAACTATGTTCCCACATTGTCATGTGAGGGGATGTTTTCCATCTAGAAAAGGGAGTCATTCAATTAAATATCCTCTATATCTAAATAAATTTTAGATAGAATGTGAATCATAGTTCTAATATTTATACTTTTAGTCAACATCAACATCCAATGGTAATTATCCCTGTTCATTCCATGTACTCATTCCTTAATTTATTAACATATTTAATATAAATTGTATATTTAATTTATAAAAATGGATATTTTATAATAAAATTTGATATGTAAAATAATATATTCATGTATATAACACAAGATATAATTTTTTTTGAGACAGTAAAAGATTCTAGTTCATATGTGTTTGGATTAGTTTATATTTAAATATATGTGTGTGTGTGTGTGTGTGTCTGTGTCTGTGTGTTAATTTTTAATTACTAAAATTACATAGAATATATATGAGGTAGATAACCATGTTATGTGATAGAGTTATAATGAGACCCAAATGGAGGAGATTATCAATAAGGGTTATAGATTAGGCCGGTCATAATTTTACATGTATATGTGGCTCTAAGTGAATAGTACTTAGAATGGTTGGATGATTGGTATAGGTTTGTGATTAAGGCTGAACAATGTGTATGGTACTAAAATATTTTACAAATTCGCCACTATGGAATAAATCTGAGATATATCATAATCTTAATCTATTATCGAGTATGAAAAGAGGCTAGAATACTAGTAGGATACCATTTGGAGGTTGACCAAAGAACATGCTAGGTATTCTTAAAATATATAGTGACATAATGATCCAATTTTTAGGTATAAGTGATTACATTATCTTGGTTTAGGGATAATGATCCTACTACCACCTCTCGGTGATATTTTTGTTGAACAGATCCCCTCAAAATCTTTAATTAATATTTATTTATGAATCAGTGTTTTAATAAAAATAATATGATATAAATTTTAAAATAGTTTGAAAAATTAATATTTTCTATTAATCCTCAGTGTATATTTTTTAAATTTTAGAAATATTAATTGTTTAATTATTTATTATGTATTATTAGTGACATATATTATTTTTTTCTATTTTTTTAATGTTTTTTAAATGATATACAGTGTCCACCACTCTTAATGTTTTGTCATAAAATTTTAATGAAGCATTATGACGTCACTTAAAGTATTTTTGATGACAGTGATTAATTAAAATGACTTAAATATATTGGTGATACTTTATTTAAATGGATATATCTCATATATTTTCACTATTTTTTGGAGAAATATATTATTTATAAAAACTATTACAAATAATAGTGTTCTATCACTGAATTGTGGAGATCAAAATCAAATGTACACAACTATAATTAAATTGTAAGTGACAACTTAGATTAAATTGGTTTCAATTAAAATATAATTTAGTGACTAAAAAATTTCTTTTTCAATGACTGTTATCCATAAAAATTTCCTTAAAATCATTTTTAAGAATATATAAAAAAGAATAGATTATGACTCCTCGAAGTGTTAATGTTCCTTTTCATTGAAAAAATAAATTTATTTAAAAATTATGTTTATATTATTCATTAACCATCCAACTTTACATAATTCTTCCAATTAATATTAATATTAACATCCTAAGAAAATACATCATGATTTTATTTAAAATTAGGATTTCTTATTAAAAATAATGCTCAAACTCAACTTTTGTATGGAATCCTGAGATATTTTTCCTATTACTTCAGTAAATGTTTCATAGTATCTCAATAAATAATATATTTAAAGAAATATTCATTTTATTTATATACATGGTAGATATTTAGAATAAATTCCTTGATATATGATGATTCAAGGTATTAATTTTAGACAAAAATATTTTCTCATCCATTTTTTTTTTCAATGCTAACCATGTTATTATTTTACATCTCTTCATACATATCATATCTATTGTATTCTTAAGAGTTGTAAATTGATCCTTTATATTGGGATTACAAAACCTAGAAGATATATATTTACTTCCAGTATATCGATTTGAGGGTAGATCTTCCTCACATGATGATAATGAAATAATTATATAGTTTACAATTTCCATTTTTTTATAAATATTTTAGAAAGAGATATGGGTTCTATGAGAGAATGATAGTTCGTAAATAAATAAAAATTTAATGATATATGAATAGTTTTAGGAATGTTATAAGATAATTGACTTAAAATTACAAAGGTTTGTAATTAAAAGTGGGATTAATAAGTCATTTTTGTGGAAAAAACAAAGAAAATGATAGTATATTTTAAAAAATAGAAAATAATAAAATTAATAAGTTAAAACCAAATTCATAGAAACTTAAATTCGTAATAGGAAGAATAAATTTTAATGGTGATTTTTAGAAAAAAATAATATTTTTTTCACAAATAACTATTTTTAGGACGCATTTTTTTAATTGAAGTTGAATTTATCATATAAAATATTATTTTTTTCATATATTTATGAAATATTATAGATTTTTCAATACAGTTTGATAAATTTTCAAGAAAAATTATAGGGAATGTTTTTTGTGATGAAATTAATTTTCTTAAATTTATTTTAGTGGTGATATAATTAAAATTTATCATATCTTCTATTTATTATTTTTAATTAATATCTATACATTAGAAAAAAAATATTTGTAAGTAATAAATTCCCTTTATACACTTTTTTTGAAAAGTAAAAATCTTTCAAAACATGTTATAGAGGGTACCTTACCTATCACAATTTTCCACCAAAAAAATATTTATTTAATTTTTTTTATAATAGATGTGAAAGAATTTATTGTAACTTATTGTGTATCGAATTCAATTAAACATCCAAGAAATGCATTGAAAAATTCAAAATATGACTAACCATTTTTATTGGAATGCCAATCTATTTCAATTAGGCATTTTACATGAGTTTATTTTTATAGATAATATATCCATCATAATTAAATTTTTTTAAATATGAATATAAAAATTTAACAAATTTGATTAATTTTGGTGATATATTACATTTTTTCACAATTATCTGTTAAAAATGTTTTCTCAATAAACTACGATGTAAATTCAAAATAAATTTATTATATGAGTTCAATATTACTCAAAAATATCCATGACATATATATATAAGTCATGTCTTGATACACTTCTTTCCATTCTTCTCTCATCCTCCTATAATCCCTCCCTAAAATTATTCTTTAATTTTTTATTTATCTTATTTTATTTTAATTTTAGATTATTTTTAATGCCTATTTAGTTTTTTAGATTGTATTTTTATTATTATATTGTATTTTATTTAAATAAATATTTATATAAATAACATAATTGAAAATAATATTGGTTCTGTTAAAATAAATATAAAATATAAATATTATTGGTAAATAATGATATGTGGAATATAAATATTATAGTTTGAAAAAAATATGTATAATATAAAAATATGCTATATTTTAATATATATTGTAATGTCTAGTGGTATTATTTAGTTATTAAAATATTATTTTGGATTTAAATTGGAACATTAATGGTATAAAACCAAGAACATTTGAATTTATGAATTTTGATCAAGAGAGAAATAAATATTAGTGCTTTATAAAGTTTAATGTTATTTTGAGGAGATGGTGATATGGCTAGAAGACTTGAAGAAGATAATTTAGTTGTTTTGGAGATTATATTTAAGAGGTCACTCTTAGTGGCCATTAGGTACTTGGTATAGTTCCATCAGGTACTCAGGGAGAAAACTAAAGGGATAATACCCCCTATATCTCCTCTGAATTATTGATGGGATTTTTCAAGGTCCTCAATGAACCACTTGGTTTTTGGTGGAGATAAAATTAGTACAATGTGGTTCCCAAATTATGTTTTTTAAACCAAATAAATTTTTGTATTTTTGGTTCTTCTATTTTAACACCCCTTCAGGGGTTTCTATCCTATTTAGAATGAACAATGGTGGAGATATCCCCCCCCCTTCCTCATTTTCTTTCTTCAATTCTTTAAATTTTGATGATTTTTTTATTTTTTCATGTCATGGTAAAGATAACACCCTCTTCTTACTTTCTTTCTCACCTTTACTCTATTCTGATTTTTGGTTGGTTGGGTAATGGATTTGATGGGAGAGAATAAATGGAGGCCAAGGAAGTTTATCAAAATCTAATAATCACTATTTTGGTATATAGGAGTTTTATAATGATTCTTTTGGGATTTCAATGATTTTGGGTTAAAATGATTATTTTTTAAGGATATTGAATATATAAACACCTAGACATAAATTTAACATATTCATATATATTTAGATTAAAATTAACTTTATTTTAATCCTAAGAATATTTTTGGTTTATATTTTTAGAGAATTACTCCATCACCCATGAATGAATAAATAATATATCACTAAGTGGAAACTTCCACTTAGTATCTATTTTTGAAACAAAACAAAAATTTTATGAAAAAATAAATTTTATTTTCATGAAAATGCTTTATGAATTTAAACATTACTTCCCCTTTTAGCTTACCCATCCTTGAAACCAATAAAAATATTTTAAAACTTGTTATAGTAATAAAGAAGCTCAGTAGGGGAGCTAAAGAGAAAGAAACAAAATTTTATTCTATGAATACTTAAAAAATTAGTTTTCTTTTTCATAATAAACATTGGGCTCCAAATAAACATTTATGTACCAATGAAATCACATTATATGCACAAATATTTTCATAAAAAATTTTATATGAAATATAGAAGTTAAAATAAATTAAAAAAATATTTATTTTCAATCATGAATAACTAATAAAAACATTTCCACAATGTTATACGTTTCACCATTAATTCATATACTTTATTTTAAATATAATATCATTATATTACCTTAATAAATTATAATATTTCTATGAGAAAAATTACTAATCATAAGTAAAATATGTAAGTATCTTTGGATATCATCTTCCCACATCACTCTTACAAATGGAATAACTATGCGGTCGACTTCCATACCCAATTCATTGGAGGGATATCACAGATCCACCTATACTTGGATTATCATAGAACCACCCTTAATTGTATAATAATATAACCAAATGTACTTTGTTTATAATTAAACAACCTGTCATCATAAAAAATTCCAATGAACCATAAAATGGTCATAAAATATCATATCTTTCATCATAAAAAACATTTTTCCCATCCAAAGAAAAACTTCAGATATTGATATAATCCTTTCCATTAAAACCCAATTTACAAATGTAAGATTACTATAATAAAGAGAAATAAGGTTTTTTATTGAATAAAACATTAGATATTATAATGGAATCAAAACATAAAATAACGGTTATGGAAGAGGTAAATATTATTGTCACCATATACGTAGGAATCAAATATTCCTTTTTTCCTTTTATAAGGAAAGTCAAAACATTTCATAAAAAGATTTTATTTGAATAACATTTAAATATATATGAAGGGAATTAGAATTTAATTTATAAATAATTATTTATATATAAAAAAATTCATAATATAATTCTAAGAATATGCACATGGGATAAAAATATTTAGAAAATGGAACATTAAAAGGTTATTTAAAAGAAAGTCAATTCCCTTAAGTACGACTCATCACGCACGCCATTTATATTACAGAATAATAAACATAAATTAATTATTTAAATTTTAAGAACCATTTTTTAATGTTTATTATTAATTTTATTTCACTTGTTACCATATTATATACAATTACTTAATCAATGCAGTTCATCTTGATTGTTTTGATGATATTTGACTAACGTGTCTAATATGATTTTAGCAGGTTGATTATGGAACAATTTTTCATTTGTACATCATATATAGAATAATAATAAGGAAATATTTATCATTTTTAGAAATAATTTTTAATTTTAATACTATTCATGAAATATGGTTATAAAAAATGAACTTTGTTACAATCTTGTAGATGATAGGTCGTACGTACGCATGATTAACATTATTATTTTCAATGATCATTATGTTAAGAATGTAAATAAAATTTTAACCTTCAATAATGGTAAAAATATCATAAATATAATATTATTTCATTAATTATACTTATATACATATTTCGTGTGATGTGGTGTTGAAAAATGAACCACATCGCTCTGTGGAGGCGGTAGTCCACACATATGCATGAGCGACACTATAATTTTTTCTGGAATGAGAAATAAAAAAATATATATGATACTTTAATTATAAATAATGATAAATATTTAATTAATTTCAGATATATGTAAATTAATTTCATCATTATAACCATCTATATTAGGTGGTGATTGAAAACAAATCACATTGATTCGTGAGGTAGTAGTCCACCGTACACACGAACGACATTTTCGTTCCCCATTTTATAGAAGTGGACATGGATATATGTTATCATATTAACATAATAACATCTAAATATATGGATGATACTAGATTTATTATTTTATCATGGTTGATTATTACTTCAAGGAGGTGTAAAAAGTAATAAAACTAAAACAAATAGTTAAAAACTATACCTATTTTTTTGAAAGTTTCCTTTAACGAACACCTTAAGCCCTTTATGGTTGGTATTATACCTAATCCAAGAAATATTGAATTAGAATCGGGATTATATTAATGTATTTGGTCAGGTGTTGGATGAAACAAATGGGTTTTTTGGTGTGATGTAAAGGTAAGAAGATATGCCATTTTATAAGAGGGGGGGTACTCTTTGGATATCTAGATATATTAAATTAATATAAATTAATTTCCTATTAAAAATTGCTCAAAAATGATTTATTTCCAATATAATATGATTATGGATCTATATAATAACATAAAATTATATTTTAATAAGTTTAAGAAACATTTTTACCCTTTTCATTTGGTTTTAACCTCTCGTTAACCCCTTTCAAACATACCATAATGATAAGTATTTTTACTCTTTGAGAGAAACGATAGTTAAAATAAATGGATAAATAGACAACAAATTTAAAATTATTTATTTTATCAGACATATGAAAATAACTAGGGATAATATAAGTTTTTTATTAATTTTATGTCATTTAATAAAATAATAGTTATTATAAAATATTGTGAATGATAATTTTTAGAACAATTAATTACTTTGATTTTATTAACATGAGGAAACCATGTAAACTCAAACCAAGTATTTTCATTATGTCACTAACATTCTGTGTTAAAATATAAAATTAGTGTATGACATTAATTATCTCAAATTATATTTCTTTTAATATTATTATGATCATTTATTTTATTTTATTCATTTATTGAATAATTTTTACGTCAGTGTTGTGCAATAATTTAAGGTAATTATTTCTTTAAAAAAATAAAAAAATTACTATGATGAATATAAATTTTTTATATTTATAAATAAAATTTATAAATAAGAATATCTTCTGGTTATTCCCATGTTAAAAACATTATAGTTAATAAAAAAAGAGTGTGACATTTTTTGTCTTCTCTTTAAATAAATAGTTATAAAGGTTCTAATCAAACCCAAATGGAAAAAAATCTATATAACCGAATATTGGATGATTATGGAACAATGTAATCATAAAATAATATTATTTCAAGTGTTATGATAATTTTATAGTCCTTATCAGTTTATTTTTTACATAAATTACCTGATTGACCCTTTACCATTGCAACAGAATTAAAAAAAAGTTACTATTCGTATTGACAAACAATAAAAGGGCCCTACTTACCATATTTGGACCCACTTATTCCAAATATGGAATCCATTTTAAAAATTGTAAACATAGGATTGGTAGAATTTAATTTAAAATTAAACTGTAAAAATGTAATGAAAAATATTTTTTTGGAAGAAATGTATTTTTAAGTATAAAACATTTTTATACAATATTTAAGTGAAAATTAATTCAAAAACCCATAACATGATTATTTTAAATAAAATTTAACTAATGAAATTTCCAAAATAAATAACAAAATAATATTATATTATAAATACTTTAACAAAATAAAATTCAATAAAAATTAATATTTTTCACTATTCATTAAAAAATCAAGTTTTTAGATAAATATGAATAAATCATCCTAAGATAATTTTTAAGTGATTATTTGAAAAATTATATTTATTTTTTAAATTCAAATTTTACTATGTGGAAATTAGTTATTTAAAGAAAACCAATTAATATATATAATACAATTTGGAAAAAAAATTCTAATATTTTGTAATGAATATAACTATATAAAATATTATTAATGTGTAATAATTAAAAGGACTTACTTTATAATTAGCTAGGTTTTTATATTCTCCCCCCTTCAATGAATTTTTTCAAAACAAATTTATTCATCTCTCAAGCAAGTGTGGATATCTTTCCCTCATAACATTTTCATATTCAAATGTTGCTTCTTCAAACATATAATTTCTCTTCAAAAACATAGCTTGGTGAATTACCATATTCTATAATAGATGGTCTCTATAGTCAAGAATCAAAATATTTAGATCCTCATGAGAAATTTTATCTTTAATTTGAACTACACTAAGACTCAAAACATGATATGAATCTGGCTCATATTTTCTTAACATTGAAACATAAAAAATGTTGTGTAACTGAGATAAACTCAGAGGTAGGGCCACATGGTAGGATTTTGGTCCATTTTTATTTAGGATTTAATATGTTTAAATTAACCATGGACTTAACTTTAATTCATTAATAGAATTCATAACACTTTTCCATGGAGATACTTTTAAAAAAACATGATCACCTATTTCAAAAGAAACATCATTTCTCTATTTATCTACATAGATTTTCTAATTACTCTATATCATCCTCATATATTACGGAATCATCCTAACATTATCATCCATTTCCTCTACTAACTTTGTCACTATTAAATTCCTTTCTCCAACATTATACAAAAAACAAGGAGTCGGAAACTTCTTTCGATATAATTCTTTAAAGGATACCATCTATAATAAGGAATGAAAACTATTATTATAAGAAAACTAAACCAAAGAAAGAAGTTTATACCAACTTCCTGGATAATATATTAAAAAATCTTGAATAATATCCACCAGTTTATAAATTTTTTATATGAGACTATCCATTGGATCGAGGATGAGAATCCCTATTGAAATTTAATTCCGTACCCAATAACTTTGGAAGGAATTTCTATAAAATTAAAGTGAATTGATGATCATGAGAAGATTCAACAGATAGAGGAACTCCACATTAAATTATTATCTCTTTGAGTTACATTTGAGAAATTTGATTTAAAAAAATAGCATCTCAAATGGGATGAAACTTTTTATATTGAGTCATTTGATCAACAATAACCCAATTTTCATTATTACCTTGAGAAGTATTTGGTAATAATACCAAAAAATCCATAGATATATCTTTCCATTTCCACTCTGGCACTAGAAATGGATATAGCAACCCTTTTAGTAATTTGTTTCTACTTTAACCTATTGAAAATTAAAACATTTCATGGAAAATTCAGCAATATATCCTTTAATTCATTCAAACCAAAACTACTTTCAAAAGTCTGTATACATTTTAGTTATACCAAGATGAATAGAAAAAAAGGAACTATGAACATTACATAAAAACTCTCCCTTCAATTAGGAATCATAAGAAACACATAATCTCTATAAAAATATCAAAAAATATGTTTTATCAAATTGAAATTCAGGAAATGTAACCTTCTTAACCAATTCTTCCATTTTCTATAACTGATGGTCTTCGTTATGAGATTTCATAATACTTTATGATAGAGATGATTGTACTAAATCCTAAAACAAAATAAAGGAAGTTCCTGTATCCAAAAATTATAATCCAAAATTTTTCAAATCATTAATAAAATGAACATGATTCAAATGTAACATGGTTAATATATCATTATTTTTTGAACTCAAAAACACCCCCTATTTTTTTTCTTTTATAGGATGGTAATGGATCATGAAATCATAATTCTTAATTAGTTCCAACCATATTCACTGCCTCTTTTTTAACTCTGTTTGGGTGAATATATACTTAAAAAGTTTATGATTAGTATATATTTCACAATTTACTCCATATATATTATGCCTCAAAATTTTTTTACCAAAACCATAGTAATTAATTCTAGATAATTTGTAGGATAATTTAACTTGTGAGTTTATAATTTCTCTTATGCATAAGAAATTACCTAATCATTCTACAACATGTCACAACCAAGACATTCAAATAATCATCACTATAGATGAAAAAGTGACCACCTATGGTGGGTAGGGAAAAAACATTAGAATTCAACAATCTTAAATTTTCTTATTAAAAACAATCATAAAAATATTTTTTAGATAAATTTAACATTTTTGTGGTAATTTAGTTAGTGGGATGTATTAACCAGGTAGTTTTTTCAACAAAATTACCTTAATATCATACTAAACTAAGGAAATTATGAATCTCAGTAACATTAGTAGGTCTTAGATATTCATAAACCACTTTAGTTTTGGTGGGATCAATTATTTTGACAATATTATTTATGAAGTTTCCAAGGAATGAAATCTAATCTAACAAAAAATCACATTTGATAAATTTTCCATACAACTTTTTCTCTTTGAGGGTTTGTAGAACAATACATAGATGTTTTTCAAGATATTCATAAATTTTGAAATAAGAAAATATATTATCAATAAAAAAACTTCAATATTATCCAAATATTCATTGAATACTCTATTAATAATATCCATAAATATAGAGGGGGAATTTATCAACCGAAATGGCATAACGAAAAACTCATAATGCCCGTATCTTATATGAAATTTTTTTTGGAATGTCATCCTCCTTTACCGTCACAAGATAATATACAGATCTCGTGTCAACCTCAAAAAATACCTATCTCTCTAGATCTGGTCAAACAAGTCATCAATATAAGAAAATGTATACTGATTCTTAATTACAATGTAATAAAATGATATATAGTCAATGAAAATACTCATAGAACCATATTTATTTTTAATAAATAAAATAGTAGAACCTCATTATGATGTTATAAGATAAATGAAAACTTTATCTAGTATCTTAGATAATAATTTTTTCAATTAGAGAAGTTATACTTGAGCTATTCGATAAGGGGGTTTTGAAATTGGATTACTATCAAGAATTGATTTGATAGTAAATTCAACTTCCTAGTCATGTATAACACCAGAAAACACATTAGAAAAAATATCTAGGTATTCTTTTACCACAAGTACATCATTAATATGAATAGTTCCCTTATTTTAAACAATATTTTCATGATAACTTTCATTTCCATCTTTTATAATGTTTTCATATTATTAATATGTTATCAAAGGAATGGGATAATTATTGAATAAAAACAAGAAACTTTTATAAAAAATGTATTCACCTCAATAATATATCTCAGAATGGTAAAAAAATATCCCCTCCATACCCAAAACATCCTCAAACTCTACTAACGTAAATACAATAAGGTTTATATGTAATTTCTTTCCAAAGGAAATGGTCGAAAGATTATTATAAATTATTTATTCTTGGATAATTCCCCATATTATTTTACTAAAAGTTATTGTTCTATTTCTTAGGGTGGAATTTCTAAATTACTAGAAACTTTATAAGAAATTGAATAATGTGTAGATGTAGAATCAAAAAAGACATTATCACAATATAAATATATAATTAATGTACCTGATACGGATTTTTTTTATTTCCCAATATCATCTATAAAAGTAGAAAAATATTTTTCGCAACCTTTTTCTTCTGATATTAATGATTTCCACCCTAGGTGACTAAATTAATACATAAGTTAGCATAATGTCCCAACACATTGAAATTAAGGAATATTACGCTCATCTTTTAATTATTTTTCTTATCATTTTCCTTATATAAATGAGCTATATGCCTTATATTTCCACATTGGAATCATTTTCAAGATTTTTTAATACATTATACATTGTTCATTTTACCTCACTTATTATAAGATGAGAACATTATTTTCTTACCTCTAGATTTCTTTTATTGGTTAACCCCAATTTCCTACTAATTAGACCTCATATTCTTTTTTTACATAGAACACTTGATCATCATAAATATTTATTTCCAATTTCTCGGCACATCAAATAATATTCTCATAACCTTTGAATTAACAGGAAGAAAATTCCCTTCAATATCATGGCTTTAATCATAACTAAAATAATTGATTTTACTATTAGGATCCTAGATAAAATTTTAATCATATATTCCAAATCAAGTGAAGTTTTCTTTATATATTTCCATAGAATCTTCCAACTTCAGCCAGAATTGTTATAATTATTTTTCCATTTAATGTTGAATATAATTTGGAAAATATTTCTCAATGTAAATATTCTTAAACTCCTCCCATTCCTAGAAGTCAGTTTTTGACTTTATTTAGTATTCTTAACCATTTTCCACTATCGATCAACATCACCTTCAAAATGATAAATATAAAGGGTTACCTTTTAATGATTCAAACATCCCATGATGTCAAATATATTTTCTAGTAATTTAATCCATCCATTAGCTTCTATTGAGTTAAAAGATACACTGAATACTAGGGGATGTTGTCTCATGAAATATTCAACTATCATCATGTTCCTCTATAGTAGATCTGTTTACCCTCTCACATGGATTCCACCACCATTTATAGATTGTATTAACTTATCCATAACTATAAAAACCTGCCCTATTCCAATTCCAACTATTCTAAGTTACTTATTTAGTGGTAAATAGTTCCCTCAATAAATTTATATTATATCTTACTTATTTTACCTGGGGAAAAACATTATAAATAAACATAATTTAGAATAATAAAAATGATAATATTAAAATTCTATATCATATCAACTAAACCATAAAGTAAAATCATTTAATGGTATTTACTAACATTATAATGCCCCGACCCTAGATAACCAGAGTCAGTGCATTATTACATAACATTGGCATGATCACAAGAAAGATCAAGTCTCGAAAGACCGATTAGTTTAGTATCCTTGGAATTACTACATATATTCATAAAGTTTACATTACATCAATAAGTGAAAAACTACAACAACATATTGTCTTAATATACCCTCATACTGTCCCTGTAGGTCATTCATAAAATACTTCTTCACGTCCAGGAAAAAATAAAACATTGAAAGGTGTGAGATCAGATGCTCAGCAAGGATAACAATATAGCAGCAACTTTCATAAATAAACATAAATATTTAAGGCAATGTATAACTAAAACAACATCCTTTTAAACTTGAAATTAAGCATAATATGGCAAGGATAAAATGAAATAATGCCATTTAATTATTCACATGAATATTATACTAGTCGAATAATCACATGAAAATATTAACAACCACTTTCATAATGATGGAATGCATAATTACAAACTATCATAACCACGTAGCCAAGGCCTCGTGCCAAGACTACAAATAAGATTTTGTCAAGGCCTCGTGCCAAGACACTAGTTTGTCTCATGAGACTTACTGATGCATCGAGGAGCTATTGCGGGCTCCACCCATCACATATTAAGTCCAATTCATTCCCATATGAAAATTTTTAAACATAACATAAACATTTGTATTAAAACTAGCATAAAAAATGTCAATACTTTAACCAAAAACCATGAATGGTATAAAAATAGCATATCCACAATCAAACATAACTCATTCGATACAATATGGAAGATTGTATTGTATCAGATTACCCTCAATCGAGAATAATGAAGGATATTGACATAGATGGAAATAATCATCAAAAATATTAGAGAGAAATATCCCCTTTTTTCTTGAAATCATTTAAAATCCACACTATTTGTCAAGAATCCATTTAAAAATAGATTTTTTTTAATCAAAGTGTCCCATACCACTTTTAAACTTTTAAATGGAATTTTGATTTGAAAACTTTAATGTCCATATAGATAAATCCTTAAACCATTTTTAAAACATGGACATTAATGAGAATGATTTAGAATAATAAATCTTTGAAACATTTTAAAATGATATTTTAGTTAGAGTTACTAACCAAAAGAGATACACTTGAATAAAAATAATTGAGGTAATAAAACTTTGTAATATCATGAGAATAAAGGGATTCATGATATACTATGTCAAAGTACATTATATACATCATATAAAAGTGATTTGGTGTATAACAACAAAGAAGTCTCAATGGAATGTAAATTGAGATGAATTATATTATAAAGGCCATATCCTTCGGTTAAAGATAAATAAATGATATAATTATGTGTGAAAAATTTAAATACACTCAATATGATTGGATATTCAGTGTAAATCAATCAGAGGAAATTCACACATATTCTGGTAAAAACAACACCAATGAATTGGATATTTAACTCAACAAATGGAGATTGAGTTAAAATTACACTTATCTAGTTCAAATCGATGACTTGAGAATTTATCAATGGAGTGATTATGTGTACCAAAAGTATATCCACAGAAATGGGAGTGGAAATTATGACATAATCAAATGAATAGTGATTCCACACATAATCATGGAGTAAAATAATCAATGAAATATGCGTAAAGAAAAATGAGTGGAAATTGAAATTTAAAATTCCCTTATTGATTTGGTAACATGCATAAAATACACCCATGAAAGAAGGATCATACAATGATAATGTAAATATAAATGAATTAAAGTATATTACACAATTAATACAAACATGGGCAATACACACACCACATGTAATAAATAAGTGGTGAACAATGGAATTCTCATGGAATTAAAAGTGAGATAAGAAATCCTTACTTTGTACTTTTTCCTTGGTCGACTGTAGGTTAACCTCCTGTATAATGGTGAAATAATTGTTATTGAATTATACAACAATAATTTACATTAATATGATATCATATATGATCTTTTAACATTGATTTGTTAATAATATCTTAGTATTATCATCATTTCGGGTGTTAACTTACTCATTTTCCTTTATATTCTTTGCTACGTAAGCCGTGTTTGTTATGGATAGGTTGTATCTTATTAATATACAGAATTATATCATGTCCTTAAACATTACTTTTAATCATCAAATGAGAATTATACTTTAATGGATACGATTGAGAATGAATCTCATCGCATTCGTGGAGACGGTAGTCCGTACGTACGCACGAGCGACAATATCATTTTTTTGATGTTAAAATAACATATAATTGGATGGTATATCATATATAAATAATAATTATAATGTTATATTTATTATGTACATGAATTACACATCATTATTATACCCATCCAAATAATAATTTATTGAATGACAATTACACCACGACGTGGAGACGGTAAGTTGTACGTACGCACATATGGTGACATGCCATTCAAAGGACAGATAGAATACTGAATATGGTTGTACCATATTTCTAATAACCCCACATTATATAGAATATACTAGATTTATTATTTTAGAATCGAAATATCAATGAAATAATAAGTTGACGAAGAAAGGAACTTGAAAGAGGGTGGTGAAAACATTACCTCTTCTTCGGGTTCTTCCTTTTGATTTGATCAAAAGGGCTCCATAGGTTGGCTTTATGATCAAACTAAGGCCTCTAGGTTGTAGTGAGGGAATTTTATAGAGTATTTGGGCATGGTTTGGCCGATCCAAAAGGCTTTTAATGTGTGAATTAGTGAGAAGGGGAGTTCCCTTTTATTAGAGGTGTGAGGGGCACCTTTGGAAAAGCTAAAAATATTATTTTATAATAAATTCATATTCGGTTTATAATGGCTCCAAAGTAGATTATTTAAAGGTTAAGGTGGGGATGGGTCGAAAACCAATCAACCAATAGAATTTAGACAGGTTTGGGTCATTATATTAAACTTATCTTTAATTATTAACTCTTAGTTAATTAGTTTCACATTTACAATGTCTCTTTGTATTTTTATATTATATGGTTAATAAACTTACAATATACATCCAAGAGCCCCCCCAAGTGGTCCATTAATGATACAACTATCATGATATAAGTCTCTTGGTCGAACATTAGATTTTTAGGAATTGAATATAAATTAATAATATAATATTTGTTTTAAAAACTCATTTATGTCAATTTTGACACTATTGGGTATTTTGTTTTTGATAAACTCATAACAGCATTATTAATTTGAACACAATTTATATAATCAATCCTAATATGTCATATTAACCTCTAAAATTAGTGGAATTCATAAAAAGTCTCAAATTACATTAATTGTGATATTTATAATATCAATTATTTTAATATTTCATTAATTAGGTAATTACTGCATCACCATTGTGTCATAAATAAATTAAATTATATAGTGTCTAAAAATTATAAATAAAATATCATTATGTATTAAATAATTTTATATTTATAATGAATATTTAAAATCTAATTTATCTTATGTATAACCCTATATTAGAAATGTTTTAGTAAATACACATTGATTTTAACTCTTTTAACTCTTCTTTGAATTAAATAATAATAAATGTCCTAATCTAATAAAAGTAGACGTAAATGATAATATTTTACTCCTAAGGTTTTTTTTTGGTCAAGATAAACTTTTCCAATAGTATTAGTACATGTTTTAGGGTAATATTAATATCATTTTTACCCTTAATTACCCTATTTACTTTTAACCGTGGTAAATAAAAGTAAAACGTTACTATTCACAAAAAATTATTTTCATCTCATTGAACCAAATTTTACTCTTAGATATTAACCGTGTCTCTTGGATTTTCGAAATTCAACTTACAGCAGTTGTAAAATTAAGTGTTATGAAAAAATTAGTTTTTTAACTACCACTTAGTGGTTTCACTATTCATCAAAAAATGAAAGTTACCAAAAAAATACCAAAAATTAGGCCAAAGATATATTTGATATTATGAATTAAAAAATTATGTCTATTTTACAAAATTCAAAACATATCAGTTGCATTAATTAATTTAAAAATTAATTCCCGTCGTCAAAACAAATAGCATGTTTTTAAGAGATAATAACTATCAAAAGATTGACACTTGTTTATGTCTGGTTTAAATGTGAAATTACACCCAATGACCAAAATTGTATTAAATGGTAAAAATATATTCTAAATATACATTAAAAACACTCAAATTAATAATTTATCACTATTAATTATTTCTATTTGAAAAGTTCTTTTAATTAAAATTTAGTAATTTTCACTATTCATCAAAATAT
Organism: Viscum album; assembly: GCA_963277665.1. Classification (NCBI taxonomy): domain Eukaryota; kingdom Viridiplantae; phylum Streptophyta; class Magnoliopsida; order Santalales; family Viscaceae; genus Viscum; species Viscum album. Next base: position 100,274 of record CAUJRU010000935.1, read on the forward strand.
GAAAGTTATCTGAAAAGTTCCAAAATTTCACCCTTGGCTAATTTTGATATTCCAAATCCAAAAATGAAGTCCATTTTGAAAGATAAAATCTATAAAATTCCAAAAAATAGGTATTACTATTCATAACGGCTAGTTTGATTGGTTGTGGTGTGTTAGAACTTGAAGTTGCGTACAACACATGCTACTGTATTATTCCGAGAGAAACATACCTTGGAAGCTTGGGGTGTTAAATTCGCCCCTCCTTAAATAAATTGTATCCTCACAATTTTTAAAATTGGGCTTGGGAATATAATGGAAATCCCCACATCGGAAAAAGAGTAAATAAAACAATCACTTTAAAAGAAAGAAGAGAGGTATAAAGGTCACCCACGATAAACCATACTAGGATTACATGTAGGAAAAAATGGATATGGACGATAAACTAAGTGTTATTTTCTGATGTAGAGTGATAGAAAACATGATCAGGAGAAAGTTAAAAATAAGAAAATCACAAACTTGTGTTGGGACAAATGGTCATTAGTCTCCCAGTAGAAAAAGTAAACGGACAACATTTTTTTGCATTAAGTTACATTACATAAGGAAGAGGAATTAATTTATGATATTGACTAAGAACATAAAGAGATATACTTAATTTTTAAGTAGAGTTTCATTCTTTAATAAATTTTTACCACTAACTCATTTTTTTTGAACAATGAGTATTCAAGAAGACTTGGTCACAATGGAAGAGCTAAAATAAACTTCAATAGAAATACATGATCCATGTAGGATAAAATATATATTTACCTTGTCTTTAGAGATTAATCAATACCAAAATGGTTATTATAATATTTATTGATCCCCCAAATGGATATTCCATTAGAGAAAAAAACACTAATCTTAATTTCTAAAATTAAACCATCAATACCCCAAAGTTAAATAAATACCATTAAATAATCAATTGTCCTTAAAATCCTTCAATATAATCCAAACTAATATTGAAACCCAAAACTTATATGAATTTAGTCTTCCACGTTAAATTGTATCTCTAAATGACATTAATTACTCTTAAAGTCACATACTTAAAAGTAATTAACCTAATCATTTCCATAAATAACCCAAATCACTATAAATCCACAATAAAAACATAGATAAATATACACCATTACTCCTCAAATGAAATCCCATACTATTCTATTTTCCTTGGGAATATAGTGTTCACAACAAAGCGAACAACTTCCAAAATAACATTTATCACTTAATCACCAAATCATTTTCCTATACTAAGGGTATTCATTTGATAAGACATAAGATCCCAAATCAAATTCTTATTGATAAATAATATCATTTAACTAAATATAATAGTCACACTAACCAGGGACTTCATGTAGTCCAGTGGTAGGTGATAAATCCCAATCGCACTTTGGTTGTGGGTTCGATTCCCACAGCTTTTTCCGACGCGACGGGTTGTCACACGGTTTGCGTGTTGTCCTTTTTCAAAAACTATATTTTATAATATTACCAAAATGAGATAAATTCCTCAAAATAACCATAACATAATTTAATCACAAATCTTATCTCATACCTTGCATTTTCATCCCAAATTATAATAACTTATAATTTTATCAAACCCAACGATCATATAAAACCAAATGGTAATTTATAACTATATCCACAAGAGAAATGATAATTCTTTCTCAAATATCATTCTCACATGGAAAACTGCAGGGTTAAAAATACAAGAGAAAATTATTCCAAAGTAAACCCATCATCAAGGAGCACTAATACTTTTTAAACATTTCTCTAACCATTTATTCCCAAATAGATTCTTCTTTGACCAAGAAAATATCCTATAGAATAGGGCATTCACTCGGGTAATGGCCAGGTCCTCTACATTTACGGAAAATGACTGTAAATGGATTCTTGGGACCATTTTTATCTTCTTCCATAGTAATCATCATTTTTCTTCGGCAATTATTCACTTTATGTCATTCCTTCCCGCACGTAAAGCATTTATTTGTCCCATTGAGACACTTTCCTAGGTGTCTCCTTCCACATTTCCTGCATGATGGAAATTGAGTATTCCTTTCTCCATGGTCTCCACTACTGGATCTCTTATCATTCATCACCTTTCTCTTCTTTTTTGAGTCCAGGAATTGGTTAATATATATATTATTGATCATATTTTTGGAAAATTGATTTGCCATAATGAAGATAGCTTTTACACCTATCAACATTCCATTTTGTTGCTCATTTCCACCACCATTCCCACCTTGTACATCATTTTCAATGTCACTATGACTTCCATGGAATCCATCCATTGAAAAAAACCAAAAAGCATTATGTGATTAACAGTAGTCAAAAAATCATTTAGAGATTTACATGTCACCATATTATCAATTCGAAACAAATTAGGATTAACCAAGGTCATTTAATCTCATATTATATATATAATACTTCAATCGGTTTGTAAGGAAAATGTAAATTATCCTAAGCATATCCCCCGGGAGTATCGTAACCAAGAGTGCAGCAAGGCCCGTTGTCATGCACCAGTTCCAGTTCGAGTCTAGATCAAAGCGATGTTTTCGGGTTTTACCCCTAGGTACTTCTGTGCCAGATCCGCCTCTACCTGCTCGTATCCAGACAGGGATGTATTTCTCAGAAAACTCACAAAATCTCTACAATACCAAAATTCTAGGAATTCCTCCTATACTAATCCTAAAAGTCCATCTTAGGTGTACATGCTCTAATCAGAGTTTTTCTAAATCTAGCTTCCAAGGTTTGTACTAAACTTCCTCTGACACCAACTGTAATGCCCCGACCCTATATACCCAGATTCGGTGCATTATTACATAACATTGGCATGATCACAAGAAAGATCAGGTCTTGAAAGACCGATTATTTTAGTAGCCTTGGAAACACTAGATATATTCATAAAGTTTACGTTACATCCATAAGTGAAAAACTACAAGAACATATTGTCTTAATATCCCCTCATACTATCCCTGCAGGTCATTCATAAAATACTTCTTCACATCCTGGAAAAAATAAAACATTGAAAGGGGTGAGCTCAGATGCTCAGTAAGGATAACAACATAACAGAAACTTTCATAAATATACATAAAAATTTAAGGCAATGTATAACTAAAACAAAAGCCTTTTAAACACGAACTTCAGCATAATATGGAAAGGATAAAATGAAGTAATGCCATTTAATTATTCACATGGATATTCTACTAGTAGAATAATCACATGAAAATATTAATAAATACTTTCATAATGACAGAATGCATAATGCCAGGCTATCATAACCACTTATCCAAGGCCTCTTGCCAAGACTACAAGTAAGATTTTGTCAAGGCCTCGTGCCAAGACACTAGATTGTCTCATGAGACCTACTGATGCATCGAGGAGCTATAGCGGGCTCCACCCTTCACATATTAAGGCCAATGAATTCCCATATGAAATGGTTTAAACATAACATAAACATTCGTATTAAAACTAGCATACGAAATGTCAATACATTAACCACAAACCATAAATGGTATAAAAATAGCATATCCACAGTCAAACATAACTCATTCGATACAATATGGAATATTGTATTGTATCAAATTACCTTCAATCGAGAATAATAAAGGATATTGACATAGATGGAAATAATAATCAAAACCTTTAGAGAGAAATATCCCCTTTTTCTTGAAATCATTTAAAATCCGCACTATTTTTCAAGAAGCCATTTAAAAATATATTTTTGGAATCAAAGTGTCTCATACCACTTTGAAACATTTAAATGGAATTTTGATTTGAAAACTTTAATGTCCATATAAGTAAATCCTTAAACCATTTTTAAAACATGGACATTAATGAGAAAGATTTAGAATGATAAATCTTTGAAACATTTTAAAATGATATTTTATTTAGAGTTACTAACCAAAAGAGAGACACTTGAATACAAATAATTGAGGTAATAAAACGTTGTAATATCATGAGAATAAAGGGATTCATGATATACTATGTCAAAGTACATTTTATACACCATATAAAAGTGATTTGGTGTATAACAACAAAGAAGACTCAATGTAATGTAAATTGAGATGAATTCTCTTATAAAGGCCATATCCTTAGGTTAATGATAAATCAACGACATAATTATGTGTGAAATATTTAAATACACTCAATATGATTGGATATTTAGTGTAAATAAATCATAGGAAATTCACACATATTCTTGTAAAAACAACACCAATGAATTTGATATTTAACTCAACAAATGGAGATTGAGTTAAAATTACACTTATCAAGTTAAAATTGATGACTTGAGAATTTATAAATGGAGTGATTATGTGTACCAAAAGTATATCCACAGAAAGGGGAGTGTAAATTATGACATAATCAAATGAATAGTGATTCCACACATAATATTGGAGTAAAATAATCAATGAAATATGCGTAAAGCCAAATGAGTGGAAATTGAAATTTCAAATTCCCTTATTGATTTTGTAACATACATAAAATACACCCATGAAAGAAGGATCATAAAATGATGATGTAAATATACATGAATTAAAGTATATTACACAATGAATACAAACATGGGCAGTACACACACCACATGTAATAAATAAGTGGTGAACTATGGAATTCTCACGAAATTAAAAGTGAGATAAGAAATCCCTTACTTTGTACTTTTTCCTTTGTCAAAGGTAGGTTAAACTCCTGTATAATGGTGAAATAATTGTTATTGAATTATAAAAGAATCATTTACTTTAATATGATATCATATATGAAATTTTAACATTTATTTGTTAATAATATCATAGTATTATCGTTATTTCGGGTGTTAACTTACTCGTTTTCCTTTATATTCTTTGTTACATAAGACGTGTTTGTTATGGATAGGTTTTATATTATTCATATACAGAATTATATAGAGTCCTTAAACATTATTTTTAATCATCAAATGTGAATTATACTTGAATGGATACGATGGAGAATGAATCTCATCGCATTCGTGGAGACGGTAGTCCGTACGTATGCACGAGCAACAATATCATTCTTTTGATGATAAAATAATATATAATTGGATGGTATATCATATATACAGAATAATTATCATGTTATATTTATTATTTACATGAATTACACATCATTATTATACCCATCCAAATAATAATTTATTGAATGACAATTACACCATGACGTGGAGACGGTAAGCCGTACGTACGCACGTATGGTGACATGCCATTCAAAGGATGGATAGAATACTGAATATGGTTGTACAATATTTATAATAACATCACAGTATATATAAGATACTGGAGTTATTATTTTATAATATAAATAACAAATAAATAAGAAGTTGACGAAGAAAGGAACTTGAAAGATGGTGGTGAAAACATTACCACTTCTTCGGGTTCTTCCTTTTGATTTGATCAAAAGTGCTCCTTAGGTTGGATTTATGATACAAATAAGGCCTCTAAGTTGTAGTTATGGATGTTGAGGGAGTATTCGGGCAGGGTTTGGACGAGCTAAAAGGATTTTAGTGTGTGAATTAGTTAGAAGGGGGAGTTCCCTTTTATAGGAGGGGTGAGGGGCACCTTTGGAAAAGCTAAAAATATTTTTTTATAATAAATTAATATTCGGTTTATAAAGGCTCCAATGTGGATTATTTAAATTTTAAGGTGGTTATGGGTCGAATACCACTCAACCAATAGAATTTAGATAGGTTTGGGTCATTATATTAACCTTATCTTTAAGTATTAACTCTTAGTTAATTAGTTTCACTTTTATAAAGTCACTTTGTATTTTTATATTATATGGTTAATAAAATTTCTATATACATCCAAGATACCCCCAAGTGGTCCATTAATGATACAAATATCATGATATAAGTCTCTTGGACGATCCTTAGATTTTTAGGAATTGAATATAAATTAATAATATAATATTTGTTTTAGAAACTCATTTATGTCAATTTTGACACTATTGAGTATTTTGTTTTTGATAAATTCATAACAGGATTATTACTTCGAAAAAAATTTATATAATAAATACTAATATGTCATATTAACATATAAAATTAGTGGAATTCATAAAAAGTCTCAAATTACATTTATTTTGATATTTATAATATCAATTATTTTAATATTTCATTGATTATGTAATTACTGCATCACCATTGTGTCAAAAATAAATTAAATTATTTAATGTCTAAAAATTATAAATTAAATACCATTATGTAGGAAATAATTTTATCTTTATAATTAATATTTACAATCGAATTTATATTATGTATAACCCTATATTAAAAATGTTTTAGTAAATAAACTTTGATTTTAACTCTGTTAACTTTTCTTTGAATTAAATAATAATAAATGTCCTAATCTAATACAAGTGGACCTAAATGATAAAATTTTACTCCTAAGGTTGTTTTTGGTCGAAATACACTTGTACAATAGAATAATAACATGTTTTAGGGTAATATTAATATCATTTTTCCCTTAATTACCCTATTTATTTTTAACCGTGGTAAATAAAAGTAAAAAGTTACTATTCACAAAAAAAATTATTTTCATCTCATTGAACCAAATTTTACTCTTTGATATTAACCGTGTCTCTCGGATTTTTGAAATTCCACTCACAAAAGTGGTAAAATTAAGTTTTATGAAAAATTCAGTTTTTTAACTACCACTTAGTGGTTTCACTATTCATCTAAAAATGACACTTTCCAGAAAAATACCAAAAATTAGGCCTAAGATATATTTGATATTATGAATTTAAAAATGATGTCTATTTTACCAAATTCAAAACATATCAATTGCATTAATTAATTTAAAAATTAATTCCCGTCGTCAAAACAAATAACATGTTTTTAAGAGATAATAACTATCAAAAGATTGACACTTGTTTATGTCTGGTTTAAATGTGAAATTACATCCAATGACCAACATTGTATTAAATGGTAAAAATATATTATAAATATACTTTAAAACCACTCAAATTAATAATTTATCACTATTAATTATTTTTATTAAAAAACTTTTTAATTAAAATATAGTAATTTTCACTATTCATCAAAATTTGAAAGTTATCCGAAAAGTACCAAAATTTCACCCTAGGCTAATTTTGATATTCAGAATCCAAAAATGAAGTAATTTTTTAAATATAAAATGTATAAAATATCAAAAAGTAGGTATTACTATTCATAATGGCTAGTTTGATTGGTTGTGGTGTGTTAGAACTTGAAGTTGCGTACAACACACGCTACTGTATTATTCCGAGAGAAGCATACTGTGGAAGCTTGGGGTGTTACATACATTATACTAACCTCTATAATTATCTAAAACTTTTCTCTGATACCAACTATAAGGATTTGAACTTTAACTTTACATATTCTAGTTTCTTTAGACAATAATTCCACTTATTAAAATCCCATAAAAATTATTGTTTAATAGTTATAGAAAATTATTCCATCATCTTTACATTAATAAGTATTACATGACAATATTGCAACTTCCACTTAGTGTCTACTTTTCCCACAAAACAAAATATTTATAACAAATAATTCTTTATATAATAAATATTCATGACTTATAACTCAACTTATCATTATCCATTACCCATACTTAAACCCCTTTAAAAACATTTTAAAACTTTTTAAGAGCATAAAAAATATCAGTTAAGGACATAAATATAATTAATGAAATTGTTAGTATATGAATACTTACAAATATTTTCCTTTCTCAAAATAAAATTCGGGCTCAAAATAAATGTTTTATTACCCAAAAAATAATGTTTTCTACTCAAATATATTCATATAACATTTCATAAGAAATATAAAATTCAAAATAAAACTCAAAAAGGTTTCATTATAATCATGAAAAACTCCAAAAGAAATTTTCCAAAAATTTATACTTTTCTCCTTTAATTTCACACCGAAAGTTTTATTTTTATCATTTGTTTAGGTTCATATTTTGTTATTTGTTTTCCTCTAAAGTTTCAGGTGTGATGAGTTTAAATTTTGGGTTTTTATTTTTTTTAGTTTGGGTCATTTGTTGGTTTATTATCTTCCTCATGAGTTTTTAGTGAAAATATGAGTTTTGGGGATTGATATCAGGTGGTGTACGATTGAAACATGGTTAGAGGAAATTGTGTTTAATTCTCCAAGAAACCATGCATGCCTTGGGATGCCTCATGTCAAGGGTGTAGGGCTCACACACTGTTAATAAAATCATGTGGAAGGTGTGCACATGGTTTGACCATTTTGGAGAGAACAATGTCGCATGGTTGGTGCACGATTTACCAAACCATGCATCCAAACCATGCAAGTCCTAGTGTATCCAGTAAGGGTGAAATAGTTTGGTAAACCATGCAGCCTAACCATGAATATTTCCTAGGTCATTAAAAATGATAATTTTTCATCCTACCCTCTTATTATTTTACCACTAAATCAACCCCCCTATTACTATCCTTATTTGTGCAACCCATATAGAGCCCCTCCCTTTCTCTCCATGCTTCCTCTTCTATCACAAGTGTAGATCTAATGGATTTCAACAAGGTTTTGGGATAAATTTAAAGGTAATCTCCTCTCCTATTCTCTCTCTTCCTTCTCCTTGAATTTTATCTTGAGCTACTCTTCTTCCATGTTCTTTTGAATCTCAGGTTCATGTTTCTATTGGATTATGTTTGGGTTTTTGTGTGTTTAAGGCTCCTCTTAGATGTTATTTTTTCTTAGAGCCTTCATAGGGTTCTTCTTGGTTGATGTTATTGAAGGGAATGTGATTTGAGGTAGGATTATCTTTCCAAATTCCATTTAAATTTAATAATGCTTGGTTTATTTCTCTTCAAACCTTCTTTACATGTTAAGTAGTTATTTGTAATCTTTAGAACATTTATTTTATGTGTAATGAAGTGGTTTTTATGATTTATTTGAAGTATATTTCAATATTTTATTATGTGATGCACACCAAGTGTTTAATAAATTGCCTAATTAGATTTTAAGTGATTTGTGGTTTTTAAATCATGTCTTGGATTTGTAAATATATTTATGAAATCTTAAAGGGTGATTTTGAATAATCAAATTGATTTTGAAATGATTTTGGACGAGAAAGTGGTGTGTGTATGGATCATGAAAGTGGTATGGCATGTAATGATAGTCTGTTGAAAATTTGGCATCTTGATGAAAGTGGTTTTGTTTTTCACATTTTTTGTTATTAATGAAATGGGATGTTTCTAAATGATTATGAAATCAAAAATGGTGTGTTTGGACATTTTTGGAATGGTGGATTTGGTTCTATGAAAAAAGGTGTCTGAAGCCAGTTTGGAACTCTTGTGAAATTTGGGAAAATGAATATCATGAAAACCCTCCTTATATAATTATCATTCAATGTTCATTTTGAATGGATGAGATTTACTTGTTGTGGAATCCTTATGATCCATTTACTTTGACTGGAATGAGAGATCCTTAGTGGGTACTCCTTTGAGATCTTTTGGTTTTATTGAAAGATATTCATTCTTGGCGTGGATTGGGGGTTTATAGTTCTGTGAGTGGATTATGAATGATATATGTTCATGTAATTGGATACTCAGTTGGCATTTTTTTCTTTCCCACACTTTAATATACTCTTGACATTGGATACTATAATATCTGTAAAATTTTCTAAGAACAATTGTTGTAATATCTTGGGATTTCTTTCTGGCTAATGGCCCCTTACATGGAATTGGATATGTTTTTTTATTATTGTTGTGGGATAGTTCCCTCATTCAGAATTGATTGGGTGAGATCGAGAGTGTGGGTGAAATTTTATGTTATCGGGAAAGGCATGACTTTGGGATAAGTCAAGATGTATAGTATATTCATGATTATTTTATAAGATCCAAGGTTATCCCATGTATATTGTCACATAGTTATCTACATCGAATTATTGAGATGCATTATTAGTTGGTTACTCTGTGTGCTTAATTCTATTTCCCTTATTATAAAATTTATATTATTTATCTCTCATGTGGTGTACTTATTTATTAAATGTGATGAGTTGGTTCTAAAAGGTTTTTGTGGAAGATGTTTTGGAAAATTCTTGTATTTCTTTACTTCTTTCTTATAAGGAAAACATAACCATTTCTCATTTGAAATAAAAATAGTTTCTCCTATGAAAAATAATGTGGTTTTATATGGTAAAAATGGAAATGGAATGTGTTTTATTTTAAAGTGGAAAATCTTTGTGGAAAAACATACTTTTATATATTGTATTTCATAACTGAAATTGATGTTGATTTTATTTAAAGAAAGTGAATTGGTAATATATTTGTCCAGGAATGACTACTATGTTTTAATACACATTCCTATAGTTATTTCTTTTTTTAGCGTGTGGCTTAGGTTTCAAATTGGTTTAGATCACCATGGGTGATGGTTGGTTTTGGAATCGGAGAGATTCCCTTGGTTTTACATCGAGATGTTGTGGTTATCAAGTTCAGTTTGAATTTTATTGTATTTTTGTATTATTTTATTTACTTTGTACAAATGATGTTCATTTTGCATATTGTATTTATTTATATTTGGATTATATGTTTGTTTTTGATGTTTTATTTATTAATTTGGGATAAATCATACCTTTGGTTACTCTGTTGATTCCTGAAACTAGTTTCTAGACATAGAGGATTGGGAATGCCTCTATGGCCTTGCCATGGGTCGACTCATGTGACTGGTTCTGGGTCGACCGAAGTTGGTTCATGAAAAAAATTCGTATCCAAGTAGGCTGATTCATTAGAGGACCTATATTTTAGAGTTCCCTATGTTATTTAAGATTTCAAGATATATTGTGTTGGACTGTTAGAGATTAGGGTGTAGTTCTGAAGGAGTGTTTGGATAACACCTTCTTGACTGAACCTTGAGTTGCTAAGGGATGTTGGGTTTTATTTGGTTTATTTGATATTGTAAGTTGTTTGGTGTTTGGGAAATGAAAATATTGTTGTACTAAAATTCTTAGTGAGCTAATAGGTCATGGATATCTATGTAGTGTTGGGGAAATAGTCCTTGGACACTCTCCATGATCTTTGGGTGATTGGAATATGGTCGTCGACCATGTGGCCAAGTCACCCATCAACAATAGTTTCCCATTATAGATTATTTTGGGTATACCTTGATTTTAATTTTTTGTAAATACTTTCATTGGAATTTTTCAATTGAAATTTCTTGGAATGGTTTGGATTTTTTGGAAGTTGGAAAATTAGTTTTCAGAATCATTTTGAAGAAAGATTTTGAACATGTATTTTTATAAGATAGTTTTTGTTCAAAAACGGAATGGTTAAATGAGATTGGATTTCCATAATCAAAACATGTAGATTGGTTAAATTTATTATTTTTCATGTAGAAATTTATTTTGAAGAGGGTTGTGTAATTGTTTTTCTAAATGATAACAAATATGTCTTTAATCATATTATTTTTCATCGAATGGGATTGTTGAGCTACTAAAAATGTGTTTAATGGGATTAATAGACTTTTTGGATGGAATTCAGTGAATTATTATTTTTGAATGAAATAAGATAAGTTAAAGTGTAGAGTTTAAAAATGGATTTCAATTGAATAGTTGGGGGTCTTTTGAAATGTTTTTTGAAAGGTGATATGGTAAGTGGATTGAGAGTATGAAAACGTTGGTGGAATGTTTTGTTTTAGAACATTATAATGTATTATTTCTTTACTTTTGTAATTCTCATGAGTTCTAACATGAATATAAATGTTTGAAAAAGTGTATGGTTGATTATGTGGGTGGATGAGTTCCCGGATTGGAATGAGTCAATGAGTGCCTGGGGTGGCATGGGAATATTCATTTGTGAGGCTCCATGGAATACCATTGGGGAGTGTGAAACCCCCTGAGTTTGATTTCTTTCAAAAGTATTTTCAAGAATAAAATTTTTATGTTTTTACTTCCAATTGTTTTGTGGATTTTTGTCCTATATTTTCAGAATGTTTATTTTGTGGTTTTAGATATTGATAATTCTATATAGTGAGTCAATTTTTAATTGAACCCCTAGTTTTCTTATTAATTGGTGTACTCCCCTAAAAAGATTTTGTTGATATTTGAAGTGACTCCTTGGGTGGTTCGACATTAATAGATCCTATAGTTGATTAATATAAGGAATTTCTCCTTGAGTTTTTAATGTTGAATCGTCCTCTATTTTATTGTCAAGTGGATTCTGTCAAATTAGAAGAGTGGATTTGGAAAATAAAAAGGATCTTCAATCTCCTTGATTTTCCTAAGTTACTAAAGGTTATGATTTTTACCTTTGTGATCAGAGGATCGACATGGAATATGTGGAAGTCAATCTCTCAAACAAAGCCTTGAGATCACTTACTTGGTTGTTCTTAAAAGCATCGTTCATTCAGTAGTATTTTTCTGAGGTAGCGATGGTGAAGAAAGGAATGGAAATGTATGGTCTTAAGCAAGGTGATTTCTTGTTGCTGGAGTACTTTCATCAATTTTGGGATCTAGTTCCTTGCCTTATGGAGTTGGTTATAGATGATTCCATGAAATCTCAATGTTTTGAGAGTGATCTTCATTCTGATCTGCAATCAAGATTGTTAGATTCCGACTTAACCACTTTTTCTAACATGGTGGGGAAATTTGTTCATGTTGAGGCTATAATAGTAGGAGTGCTTGAGGTATACAACCTTCCTATGATCTATAGAAGTGGATAAGGTAATTCTTGTAAGGATACGGGGAAGTGGTTTGAATATGGTGGCAGTAGTTGTAGAATCAAAACAATTCTAGATCTTTCCCGAGATTATTTTAAGAATTGGATCATGGTATTTCATTAGTGTGGTAAGACATATCATAAGAATTCTTCATTTTAGAGATCTCTAAGGACCTATCATACATGTGGATTCCTAGTTCAGTTACAAGGGATTTTTTGGGTTGTTACCAGGATGTGACATGGATCTTGATATACTCCTTTGAAAAATAGCTCATCATGTTTTTAATAGTAAGGATTTGTTTTAGGATTAGTTTAATTCTATTTTTTTATATTTATTCTTATGTTATAATGGTTATTTTTGGTGGTGTTTTGTAGTCTTCTATTCCCTTTAATTTTTAAAATATGATGTCATGGATCTCTTATAAACATATGTTTCAATGAGAGTGTGTTTTTATTTTTGGAAAATTCTGAATTTTTTTCATTTTAAATAGAGGTGTGTCCGATGGGAATTTTGTTTCAATTTTTTCTCATCTGAATTGAAGGAGTATGATGCGAATATATCTTCTGAATCCGTATTTTGGTGGAAATAAGGTGTTTTGATTGTGTATTTTTATCTTCTTACTATGACATAGTAGATTCTTTAGATCATCTTGTCTCTAGCAACAATCTCTATAGTGAAGATTGAATGTATTCAGGAATAATGGTGGTGTGGAGGAAGATGGTTTGGATTTTGTCTTTTTTCTGGGAATGGAGATAGTTAAAGTTCATCTGTTGTATTTTCATCATCTTAAAATGGTACCATTTTGTGGAAATGGCACAGAGTCCTCATTTATTCATTTTGATACTGGTGTTTTTAAATTTCCTATTTGAATGTAAGGAGTTTTTCTAGCCTCATATTCATGAAATTCTAGTAGTATTAATTTTTGAATACAAATATCCAATCAGTTTTTCTTATGTGGTTATCCCCGATGAGTTGTTTTTAGTGTTAGTTTGTGATATTTTGTATATGGTTGTCTCTTTTTTGGGTGATGAATCAAGGGTTAGTTGTCGCTTAGTTCTATGTATCTTCCATTGGAGCCACCCCCCCCCCACTTTGTGGTAGTGGGGGGGGGGGGGTTGATCAGCATGGGAGATTTCTAGAGTTGTTCTTTGTTGGGATTTATGGTTCAATTACTGTCAGTTGACTCTTACTGGAGGGTAGACCCACCATGGGTCTCATTTTATTACCTTCTAGAGTTTGATGGTTTCTAATGGTGGGGATTTCTTTTGGGACTACCATATTGGTACTCTGGTTTAGTTTCTACTGTTGTCTTGACAATGAGTGGATTTGTTTTAAGTTATCTAATTTTGAATTCCTCTCTGTTTGAGTGAAAATTGGGATTTTGGATCACACCCAATAGTTTTTCATATGAATGGGGTTTTCAGGTTGTAGTTTAAGTTTTATAATTTTTCTTGAGAGTTGTTTTGGGTTCATTGGTTCATTTCATACAACATTTATGAGGTTTGTTTGATGGTGGTTGAAGTGTTCTTGGCTTGAGAGATTGGATTATGAGGTTTTGGAAAACCTTTTTTCTTGACCGATCGATTGAAGACAGCTTAGAATTACATGGTCGGAAAGCATTATGGTGGGGAGAATTATCCCACCCAAATTTTTATTTTTATCCTTTTTTTCTATTTTATCTTTGGATCTTGGTTTTCCACTCGAGTTCATATTGTGATGGGTTTAAATTTTGAGGTTTTCTTTTGTTTAGTTTTGGAACCATGTTCGTTCTTTCACTTACTAGGATGTTTTTGGTGAAAATTTGAGTTTTTGGGATTGGAAGTAGGTGGAAAAAAGTTGGTTCATGGTTCGAGGAAACCATGCTCCATGCCCTAGGAAATCGTGGAAGCCATGGGATGCCTCTTGTCGAGGGAGCACGCCCCACGCATGGGTTTAGTAAACTGTGCAGATGGTGTGTGCATGGTTCTACCATTTTTGATAGAACAATGTTTCACAGTTTATACATGGTTCTCCAAACCATGCGAGTGCCTAGTGTGTCCAGTACAGGGCACACATTTGGTGCATGTTTTGGAAAACCGTGAAGATTAACCATGCATAGTGCCCAGGTCATTAAAAATGTGAATATTCCATTCTACCCTCTTTGGATTATAACCACAAATAACTTATCAACTTTCTATCCAGGTATATGTAACCCAAAGGGATCCCCTCCCTTTCTCTCCAAGATTCCTACTCCCTCTCAAGTGTAGATCTATGGGATTTCTTTATGGTGTTGGGATAAATCTCAAGGTAATCTAATATTATCTCCATCAACTTCCTCCTCCTTTATTTTTCTATTGACTTACTCTTCTTCCATGGTCTTTTGGATCAAGGGTTCATGTTTCCCTTGGTTTATGTTGGTTTATATGTGCGTTTATGGTTTCTCTTGTATATGATTACTTCCTAAAGCCTTTTTGTAGTTGTTATGGGTTGGTTTTGTTGAAGCGCATGTGATTTGAGGTCGGTTTCCCTTCACACATACCCAATAAATTTAAGAATCATTGGTTTATTTATTTTTTCACCATCATTTCCTGTTAAATATTGATGTGTGATAATTGGAAAAAATTTATGTAAAATGAAGTGATTTTTATAATTATTTTGATGTATATGGAATTGTTTTATTATGTGATATACACCAAGTGTTTGATAAAATGCCAAGTTGAATTTTATACGTGAATTCTGATTTTTAAATAATGAATTGGATTTGTAAATATATTTATGACATCTTAAATGGTGGTTTGAATTTATCAAATAGATTTTGAAATGGTTTTGAACTTGAATGTGGTGTGTCTTTGGCTCTTGAAAATGGTATGGCATTTGATGATGGTGGGTGGCCCATTTAGCATCTTGATGAAAGTGGTTTTAGTTTTCACATGTGGTCTCAGTAATAAAATGGGATTTTTATAAATTGTTGTGAAATGAAAAATGATTTGTTTTCACATTTTGGGAAAGGTGGATTTGGTTCTTTGAAAAAGGGTGCTTGAGACCTGATTGGCACTCTTGTGAAATTAGTGAAAACGATGATCATGGAAACCATCCTTTGAGAATTCTTGTTCCTTGTTTATATTGGCTATATAGGATTTCCTCACTATGGACTCCTCGTGATCCATTTACTTGGAGCAGAATGGAAGATCATTGGCGGTGACTCCTTTGAGATTGATTGGTTTTAAAGCAAGAGATTGTTCCTTAGGGTGGCTAAGGGGTAAATTATTTTGTGAGTGGATTATGTATGATATATGTGCATGTGATTGGATTCATGGAAGGAAATTTTGGATCACCCCAAATTTATAGTACTCTTGACATGGTAACCGATCATAGTTAGATAATTTTTGAAGAACAATTGTTGCAATAGCATAGGATTTCCCTCTGGTTAGTGTCGCATTCTAGGGTATTGAATATGTTTTTTTATTTTTGATATAGGATAGATCCCCTCAGTCAGACCAGATAGGGTGTGATTGATCATGTGGATGAAATTTGACATTATCAAGTAAGTCATGCCTTTGGATTGAGTCGATATGTATAGTATGTTATGGGTTATTTAACAAGAAACTAGGTTCTCCAATGTTTATTGGCACTTAATTGTCTACAATAGATGATTGAGATTCATTTTTGGTTGGTTACTCTCTGTGATTATTTCTGTTTTCCTAATTATGTGATAAATATTAATGATCTCTTGTGTTGTGTACTTATTCAATAAAAGTTATGTGTTGTTTTTCAATCATTATATGGAAGATGTGTTGGAAAATTATTGTATTCCTCAACTTCCTTTTTAGAATGATATCATCATCCTTTCTAATTTGAAATCCTAATAGTTCCTCCTTGGAAAAATAATGTGGTTTTATATGTTAAAAATATAAATGGATTGTGTTTTTTAAGTGAAAAATTTGTGTGTAAAAGCTTAATTTCATATATTTTATTTCAAACCTAAAATTGATGTTTCTTTTATTTAAATGAAGTTGATTAAGAATATATTTGTTCAGACATGCCTGCTGAGTTTTAATACTAACGCTAATAGTTCTTTCTTGTTTTTATCTTATGGTGTATGTTTCAACTTGTTTTTGATCATTGTGGGTGATATTTGTTTTTCATATCAATGAGTGGCCTTTGGGGTCACATGGAGATGTTGTGGTTGTCGTGTTCAGTTTGGATTTTATTGAATAGTTTATTGTATTTTTTAGTTTATGTAAAAATGATATTTAGTTTTGATATTTTATTTATTTATATTTGGATTCTCTATTTGTTTCCACTATTTTATTTTGTTATCTTGGGTTAAATAATTCCCTTTGTAACTCTATTTATGACCAACACTTGTTTATATCCCATGAGGATCAGGAATGTCTCTCGGGCCTTGGCACATATCGAATTGGGTGATCAGTTCAGGGTTGACCTAGGTTGGTTCATGAAACTTAATGCATAAAAATTATTCTAAACATAATATCATTATATTACCTTGATAAATCATAATATTTCCATGAAAACCCATAAAAAGAATAAATAAAACATGTAGGTAACTTGGAACATCATTTTTCACATATTTCATACAAATGGAAAAACAATGCAGTCAACTTCTATACCCAATTAATAAGTGGGATATCACTGATCCACCTATCCTTAATTTATTATGGAACCACCCTTCATTTGTTAATAACTCAACAAAACACCCTTGGTTTATTAAAAAACTACCTATTTTCTTATACAATTCCCAATAATCATAATATAATCCTAAAATATGAAATCTTTCATTATAAAAACATTCTTAGAATCCAAAAAAAATTAAAAACAAAGTCAATAGAGAACTAAAATTACCATTATAAATCTTTAATTCCATATAAAACATTCATTAAACAATTTTAAAAATATTTACAAGGAATAAAATGATTTAAAAAAGGGAACTTTAAAAGGGCATTTAAAAGAAAGTACCAACAAGGATTCTGACTCATCACGTATGCATTTTATCTAAATGAATAATAAAATTATATTAATAATTTAATTTATTAATAACTTTTTTAAATTATATTATTCATTTTATTTAACTTATTACCTTTTTATATACACTTAATTAATCATTTCAGATCACATCAGATGTTATGACGATATTCAACTAACTTGTCCAAAATGACTTTGGTATGTTGATTATAGAAAGAGTGGTCATTAATAAAAAATTTACAGAATAATAATCATGAAATAATTTTTATTTTTAGACATAAATTATACTTTTAAAATTAATCATGAAATATCGTTATGAGAAATGAACTACGTTACAATAATTGAGATGGTAGATCGTACGTACGCATGAGTAACATTTTCATTTTTCAATGATCATTGTGAGAAGAAGTTAAGTATCATTTTATCCATATATAATTACCATAATATCATAAATATTGTATTATTTATTTTATTTTACTTATATATATCATTCATGTGATGTGGTGATGAAAAATGAATCACATCGCTTCGTGGAGGTGGCAGTGCACACGTACACAAGAGCTACGTTATCATTTTTCATTGAATTAAATTCATTACAATAGACGATATATTACTTATAAAAAATGATAAATATTTCATGAATATCATATATATACATTAAATATATCATTAAAACTGATCCAAAGTGGTGGTGATTGAAAACAAATCACATCAATTCGTGAGGCGGTAGTCCTCTATACACACGAACAACATCTTACTTTCACATTTAATGGAAGTATAAATGAATATAGGTTACAAAATTAAATTAATAAAATATCATTATATTTATTATATTGGTTTCATTTTTATATCATTTTTTAATAATATTTTATGGATGTGGAACAATAAATAAAACAAAAACAAGTGGTTAAAAATTATACCGCTTTTTTTGAAAGTCTCATTTGACTAAAACCTTAATCCATATAAGGTTGGTATTCTGCCTATGAAAAGACCACAGGATAGAGGTTATTGATTATATAAATTTATTTGGGTAGGTATTAATAAACCAAATTAGTTTTGATGCGTCAAATAGTTGGAATAAGAGATTCCCTTTTATAAGAGAGGGGAGGGACATTTTTGAATTTCTCAAAAAATTAAACAAATATAAAATTAATTTTCAATTGCAAATTACACCAAAATTATTTATTTATAAGAAAGGATGATTATGAGTAATAATTATCTCATAATTTTTTTTTCCAATTTTATGCCACATTTTTACCCTTATCATTTGGTTTTAACCCCTCATTGACCCCTTTCACACTTACCATGACTACAAGTATTTTTACTCTTTCAGGGTTAAGATAGTTAGTATAAATTGATAAATGGCACATAAATGGAACCTGGAATATATTATAAAACATATCCTCATAAATTATCTGATTATAATATTTTTAGTAATTTTATATCATTTCATAAAATATTAGTTATTATAAAATGTCATTAATGTCATTTTTTAGAACTGTTCATTAATTAGATTTTAATAACATTAATAAAACAAGTAAAATTATAAAAATAAGATTATTAAATCCCAAAAATGATATGTTAATATCTATAATTTTTTAATAACATTAATTATCTCAAATTATATTTCTTTTAATATTCTTAATATCATTTATTTTATTTTTCATTAATTGAAAAATTGTTACGTCAGCATTGTTTAAGCATTTAAGACAATTATTTATTGACTAAAAACTAAAAATTAATTACTTTGATTAATATAAATAATTTATATTTTGAAATAATATTTATAACCAACCATATATTATGGTTATTTCCACATTAAAAATATTACACTTATCAAAAACAAGAGTGTGACATTTTTGTCTTTTCATTAAATAAAATATTATAAAGGTTCTAATCACACCCAAACAGCCAAAAATTACTTATAATATAATCTTTGATGAATATGGATGAAATAAAATAAAAAAAATATAAAACAAAATCAAGTTTTAGGCTCATTTTACAGTCTTTGTCATTTTATCTTTAACTTTAATTACTCGATTTACTCATTAAAATGGTGACAAAATTTACTATGGTTACAATTCATATTAACCAAAAATAAAAGTGATATATTTACGAAATTTATGCCCACATATTATAGATAAAGAATACATTTTTAAAAATTAAAAACATAAAAGTGAAAGAATTTCATTCAAATATTAACTAGATAAAATTCAATGAAAAACGATTTTTTGGGAAAATGTCCATTTTAAGTATAAAATGTTTTCATACTAAATTCATGTAAAAATTAATTTAAAAAGTATAATTATATTATTTTAAACAAAAATTAACTTATTAAATTTTTAAAACAAATTAGAATATAATGTTAATTTATTAATTCTTTAAAAAATACAGTTTTTAATAAAAATTAGTTTTTCTCACTATTCATTTAAAATTCAATTTTTTTTAGAAAAGTATCCAAATATTATCCTCAGATGTTTTGGAAATAATGATTTAAAAAATGAAATTAAATTTATCAAATTAAAATTTTTAAAATTTTATATTACATTTTTAAATCAAATAATATATTGTATAAAATTCAATTTAGAAAAAGATTACCTAATATTTTATAATGAATATAACTCAATAAAATATTATTAATTAGTAATAATAAAAAATATTCATTATATCATTACCTTTGTTTTTACATAATATCTTTTTATAGTATTATTATGAGTCTACATGATGTTTTCATTTGTATATTTTTGATATATTTGTTTATAGAGATTGGTTTATTATTGTCATTGAATTTATTGGTTGTCATTGGATTGATATGAACTCACCAATAGGTTATTATTGAAGGTTATCACATCCCCCTTCATGTATAATTTTAATTTTTAGGAATTTTTTATCCTAATTGGTTTCTAAAAATATGATAAAATATAAATGTTTATTTTTGAAATATAAATAACATATTTTCTATAAATATTTTTACATGTTAAATTAAATTTTATTTTGTATAAATGTTAAATTAATATGTTGAGTATCATTGGATTACTTATTAAAATTTTACCTATTGAAATGTAACTATATTGACTTAATAATTATTTATATGATCTTGTTATTATTATTTATTAGTAAATCTTTTTGTAAAAAACCTCATTTGGTTATTTTATTTTAAAGAGAAAACTTCACATTGTTATTAATATATTTATATTTACTTATAAATTATTTGATTCTAATATATTACTCCAATGACTTGGGATTTTTTTAATCCATGTTTCATTGGTATAGAATAATCATTATTAAGTATGTTTTTCTGAATTCACAACTATAAATAAAAATAAATAAATATTTCCTTTCGATATATAACCTAAATATAAGTCAATACATAATATTTTTCTTTCTATTAAAAGGTTTCATCTTTGGTGATGTAATGGGAGAATTTAGTATATCAAATATGGATTATTTAGTCTTTTAATAATAATAAAATTTATCATAAAAATAGTTATTTTAATTTTAATCATTTGACATGTAAAACCTTTTCCCTCTATGTGTGGGTAATTGGTGTAACAACTTATCTATTGTAATTGGATTGAAAAATTTATCATAATGGGTGACATGGGATAAATAATTAGAGAGTATTTATTCTGAGGTGATCTTATCTATTTGAGTCTATTTCTTTTACACTCTTCTTTCTCTTTTTTATCACTTGTATTAACTTTTAATCCCTTGGAACTTTATAATAGTTATTCTTTGTTATTATCACATTAAAATATTTGGCACATTTACGACATTATTTTCATGATATATCTTTTGTTTTTTCTATGAATCTTCTATTAATTTTGTTGGATACATTATGGTTTTCTAATGTGAGATATATTTATATGAGTATCTTTATTGATAGGTGATCAAATTAATTCTCTAGATAATTTTATGGAGTATGTGATGTTTTAGTGGTAATGATATTAAGGGAAAGGACATAGTAATAAAATACTTTTCTTAGTATGTTTTTGTTTTTATAGGATACAACATTTTCATTTATTAGGTTGTGTAAGGGTAGGGTATTAATACTACTTATAGGTTGATTAATACAATTATTGTATAATTTAAGTGATTTTTACTTTAATATAGAAATATTCATGATGGTTTCTATTTGTGAGGAGGGTTATGAGTAGATATTTCCTTGTATTATTTTGTTAGTTGTCTCTATGATATGTTTTCAGATACATCTAGTGATTATAATTCTTTATATGATTTCAAGATTTCTGAAGGGTTTGACAATTGCCATTTCATATGACTTAGTTTTTCAATGAAATGTGACTGGGATTGGTTCATCAATTAATACATAAGTGCAATCATATTTTCATTAAAAATGTATTTCTAATATCTCCATTTGATTTGTATAATTTATATTATTTAATTTTAAATATTAATATATTCATATTTATATAGTTTTATTTTTTTTATAAATGTTGATACATTTTAATTTTTAGGGGTACCCAAGTTATTTTCTCTCCTAGTTATGATGTTAAAATAGTTATGTTTTCATCATATAGGGGTGTCCAAATATTATTTTCCCTCCTATAATCTCCTCTATATTTTTTAGATTTTTTTGATTAGATTATTTATTGGTTTTATAGTTCCACAATATTAACAGAGGACTCAAAATTAAACCCATATATGTCCCCAATTTATCATAAAAAATCAATATGTAATATAAATGAATAAATAAACATGTATACCTATATAATAGTAAGCTCCATATTCAATATTTTATGGATTATGATCACTGATTATCACTAGAGTATTAGATAAAACCCTCCTTACATTAATGTTATTACACCAATCAAATTATCCACAAAATTTTATTGAGGATAACTAAACACAGAAGGTGTGTTGGGAGATTCACTTAGTGATAAACTATATCTCGGGAGGAAGAGAGTATCAAGAGGATTGAATATAATTGGTCAAAATCAGTATACGGTCCCTCATACCTTTATATATCCATCCTAAATACATTTCATTTAATGAAAATCATTTCCAATATTCAACTTATCCTCATATTCAGTAGATGAATATATGTTTATTATCATTGGAATTATTCATTTAATTCCTTCGATTAATGAAATCAAATTAATAGGTTCATAATTCATCCTATTTAATCCATTCATAATGTATTTGAACCTATTAAACCATATAGAGAGATGCATTCACCTAAATTGATGAATATATTTTAGTTCACATCCAAAAATCTCTCAATTTTTCTAGAATCTCTTATGGAAATTATAAAAAACTTCATAACTCTTTTTGAATCCATAAAATCTCTTTTGTAAGATGATTTTAACAAACTATTTTCACTTTTAAAGAAATAGTTTGTCAAAAAATTAATCCTTATCTATATTTTTAATGACTTAACCCTTCGTTCCTTAGTATCATTAACAAAAATAAGAAAACCTTATTTCATAGATGTAAGATGACAGTGGCCTCTAGAAAAAAAATCCATTTTACAAAAGATACTAAGGGGTCAAATGTGATCTTTATTACACATAATTCTATCCTTATATGAACATATTCATCAAAAGATATACTATATAAATCATATGTACACCAATATAATCTAATTTTCATTAACATAATATGAAAAATATACATGAAACATGTTAATATAGTATACATCATCTCATTTTTTCATTATTATCTAAAAGAGGCTTTCCAAGTCTATGAATACATCACATGTCATTAATCTAATAGATGTTCAAATCACATTTCCCTCATCTAAGTACTTTAGCACATCATATTTGACCTAACTAATCATGTCCATGTATTTCTTCAGTCTAATTAAATTAAGGGCTATATGTTTTTACTAATCATATATGTGTAAAAATCCCATATTAGTTGTTCTCTAAGAAAATACTTGGTAAAAAACTTACCCATCCACCCTTTAATTAGCTAAGTTACTTTTGAATTACATAATAATGGTATAAATGTATGAAGGTTCTCATTCTAGGTATATCACCAACCTCAGGAATGACGTGTTAATAATAATCATGCATCCTTATATATTGATTCCCATGTGAAATTCCATAGGATATACTTTAGTGAGGTAGTCCAAGTAATAAGTATATATTTATTACCACATGAATCTATTTTTTGTATCTCATGTACAAACCTTTTAAATGATTACAATATTCTATTCATGATAATCCTAAGATATCATCACAATCCATACTATTATGTGATGATCAACGATTAGGGTAAATATAATGTTATACTTTTAGGGGATATTATCAATTGATTGTTTTTGTAAAACAAATTGAAACACATCTGAATTAATGATAAATAGATATTTTATTTATTATAATATCCTGATACATCATACAACCATTTAATCAATATCTTAATTATCAAATCCTTATATACCTAACATGAAATTCATATTGTTTATGTAATGATGGATTCAACAACATATATTCTATATTGTCCTTTCTAGTCACCCAACAAATATTTAAATCACCCCTCTCAATGATCTCCCATGTGAGATGGTATTTTCAAATGATGTTTTTTTCCCTTTAGTGAGACATTGGATCCTTTTCTTAAGAAATAGGTTCATTATATTCATATTAAATATCAATTTATCCCTAGATTCAAGGATCCATTCAATGTTTTGTTATAAACTTTCAAATTAAAATTGCTTCATTTATTGTAACTAATGTAGTGATATACTTTACCTAGGTTGTCGAGTACAATACGATGGATTGTTTTAACTATTCCAAGTGATAAATTTATTATTTTGGTAAAATATAAAACCAAATTGAGAATTTATATCATACTTTTAGACTTAGAACATTCATTTGTATAACCTTTTACATAATGATATAATACCCCTCCAAAGACTAAGAATGCATCCTTAGTCATTCTAAAATAGTTAAGAATATTCTTCACAAAAATACAGTGACTATAATTAGGATTTTCCTTCTATATAACCATAATTCTATTATAATTGGTGACATAAGGTTAAGTACATAACATGTAATACATGATAGAACCAATATTAAAAACATATGAAATTATATCCAACCTTTACAATACTTTAGAGGGATCTTGATTCCTCCTAAGATTCAAGCCATGCATTATTTAGAAAGACCCATTATTGGATTTATTCATGAAAAACTTCTTTAAAACCTTAATAATGCGTGTTTATGAACTATTTATAAGAATCTTCATCGATCTATCAATGTAGATACTCATAACTTGTATATAGGTAGTTTCACCCATGTATTTCCTTGAGAATAATTATTCAACACACATATTCATAGGGTGGAACGTTTGGATATATTTCATTATAAGAAATATATAATCAATATGGAAAATTATAAATACCAATATGCTCTCACTAATCCACTTTTATGCATTAGGATATTCTATATTTTGTATGAAACCAAGATCTTTGATTACATCACTAAACCATATTTTCCAACTTTGAGAAGCTTTCTTCAGTCCATAAAGGTGACCTTCAAATTTTTTTACCATAAAAATACCATTTGTAACATTAAAAAATTTGTGTGGTATAATATATGAATATTTAAATAAATATTCATTAAGGAAGGAATATTTTTCATAAATATGATTTATCTCATAATCATAATATTATGTTTTAAAAATAAAAAAATACAAATGGGATTTATTCTATCAATAGATGAAAATGTTTATTCATAGTCAATACCATGAATTTATTTGTAACCTTTTCCACAAGACGTGATTTATAGATTTACACTCTATCATTCATGTCAATTCTCTTATGAAAACCCCACTTTCACCCAATGGGTCTTACCACTTTTGGGGTACCCACTAAGTTCTAAATATTTTCCTTGTACATGGATTCCATATATGATTCCATGGATTCAAACCATTTCTTGGAATCAAAAAATAAAATTTCCTCACAATAGGTATAAGTTTCATCACTTTAAAACATTAATTCATTATCATTTTCCATGAGAAATCTATATCTCTCAGGTTCTCGAGGAATCCAACCAAACTATTGATGTTCTTGTGTAACTATATTTGGTTCTTCTTTCAAAACTCTTTGTGGAATCATCTCAATTTCTATATCATAAACAATCTCTATTTTTTTAGTATTGAAATTTTATATGTTCACGTTTCCTACCACTGATACATTTTCCAATGTGTTCCTTCTCAAGAAGTATAACATGTCAAGCCGTAAACACTTTGTGTTCAGTAGGTTTATAAAGGTAATATCCATTAGTTTCTTTATGATAACAAATAATTAATAATTTTTCCAACATATGGTCAAACTTATCCAAATTCAATCACTGTAAAAGCAATTCACATCCCCAAATCTTTATAAAATAAAACTTGGACTTTTCCCATACCATATCTCATATGGTTTCTTTATGATTTATTTTTGTGGAATGTAGTTAGGTAATAATACAGAAAACTATAGTACATAACCCCATAATGTAATAAGAAGGTCGTATAGTCTCATCATAATTAAACCCATATCCAACATGGTATAATTTATCCTCTAATACAAACCATTATTTTGTGGTGTTCTATAAGGGATGAATTGTTAAGAAATTCTATATTATCTCAAATGATAAATGATTAACTATATTAAGTATTCGCCACCCCAATTATATTAATAAATTTCCCTAGTTGATTATGTAATTAATTTTGAAACTCTTTAATATATTAAAAGTTTCATACATTTATTTTTTCAAATAAAGATAATCATATCGACAATAGTCATCAATAAAAGAAATTAATATCCAATAGTCACAAATTTATTGGGAACTTATTGGCCTATATACATCACTATGTATGGGATCCAATAGTCGATAAGCCCCTTCACCGTTTCCCCAAAAGTTTCTTTTTTAATTCTTCCCATTAAACAAGATTCACAATTATATAACAATTCATAATAAAATAGTGATAATAATACATATTTTGTAAATTATTTGTATGCATTTATCATGTATATATCAAAAGAGACAATGTTTATGGTCGGTAAAATTATAATCAACCCTGACCTTATTATTCCAAATTTTATAAATAAGAATATCCATGTCTATATTATATAATTTTTTTTATCAAATTACCAATAAAATAAAACATTTCATTTTAATATATAGAAATAATATTCTTAATATTGAATTAAAAATTTCTTCTTTTCCAATTAAGATTAAAAACTAAAGTGTATTTTTATGGAAGAAACCTAATAATGTTTTTCCAATTTTAGTATTAATCCACTTAGAAAATAAGATGATATGTTTCAACATATAATCCAACAAATCTTTCTCCATTTCCTATATGAAGATATAGTTTACCCTATATCAACTACCTCCTATCTATGAGTTTATTTTTGTTAGAGAAAATTTACGATTCACACCGAGTATATAATACCCATTAGTAAGAGTTAGTTAAATTGATACCTATAAAATTTAAATTTAAAAGTTATGAATGCATCTCTTTGAGAAGCTTTTATAATCGTAGATACAAGTATTTAATTTTTCTATAGGCCAAACCTATTATTTAAATTAGAATGATTATTATGAAATAAAACAAACTCTATAACAAAGGAATATGTGTGGGTGAGTATCATGTTTTATATATTTTCAATAAGGACTTTTAATGAAAGGTCTCCCACTAAAAATGATTACCCTATATATCATATCTATATATTCAACCAAGATAAAAATTCCATCATGAATTTCACCAGGTATTCCATAAATAATCCTTGGATATTTAGATAGGGAAGCATCCCAATATTAAAAATTATGATTCATGGATATTTTTGAGGATACCACTTTAACAAAATACACTATATGGATAAAATAAACTCTATTCCTCTAGTATCCTAATCGTTAGGGTTACCTATCTAGTGTAACTAAAATTAAATGACAAGAATAATATAACAAAGGTAAATCAATGGGTAATCATGTAGTTCCCTTTGTTTTGATATTTGGACCCTTTGGGAATTTTTATATATTAATATTGATTTTTCTTTGGAGTTGGCATAGTGTTACTAGCATTGCATGACCCAAAAATTCAATATATTAATATTTCTAAATATATTTAACAAATTGTGTGTATATTTTAGAAATAATGTTTCCCCATTTATTGAAGTGTCATATCGAAAATCATATACCTTTTTGTTATGAAAACATGGGTTTTTTCCTAAGAGTTACTTATTGATCATTCACATTAGACCCCTGGTCGGTGCACTTTCGTGGACCAATATTAGAGGAAATAAATTAAATAATTAATTGAATTTTAATATTTTACTAAACCTAGAAAATAACCCCTTTATAGTATCTTTTATGTAAATTCAATAGGGTTACCATATAACCGTGTAGATTGATAGAGCCACCATTTAGAGGATCTTCAATGAATAAATATGGGGTATCATGGATCGAGAATCAGATTCATTAGAACTCAATATCATCATCAACATGGAACTCAGGAACCATTCTTCATCAGTGATTAATCTAAAAAATATAGAGGAGATTATTATTTTTGGATTCTTTCCTTATTATTTGATATTTCAAGCATGGATAATTTATCTTCTTGGAAATTATAATTATAAATTTTTTAATAATGACCTTGTTTTCTTACTTATTGATTTCTTTCCTTTGACCTAATGTATTTGTTGTGGTAAATATTTCCTTCTAATTTTAGTTCCAATGTCCATGATCTATGGTTGGGTTTGCAATTCCATTGATGAACTCACACCACTTATTATGAATTTTTCCCTCATTTCTTTATGTGTTCATCATCATCCCATGAAAGGCCAGTGATTCAAGTATAGATCTTGTTTGAGATGTGATCAAACCTAGGTTCAAAATTTTTTAATATTGAAATTGGAATTGGTGGTTCATGGAGGTTGTAGGATTTGTGACGGATCGTAGATGGAAGATTGAGGAATAAACCTTAGGTGATAATTAATAATTGTAATGAGATTCTGGGTGGGGTGGTAGAGTCACATACTTTAAGATATTAATCGCTATAATGCTAATATAAATAAGGATTCGGGCATGGTCAATGTATCCATCAAATTATATGGTGATAATGACGTAAAATTCGGGCATTATAGTGAGTATTTGGGAATAATATGATACTTCTATGAAAAAAACCAACTACAATTCATGTATTCTTAATGAAAACATGTCATGTATTCCATTCTATTGGGTTGTTAGGGTTTTAATCCCATGTTAAATTTCACATTCCACATGGCCTATTCCACAAACCATGTTACCCTAACTGGATAACTAATCCATGTAGAAGAAGGAAATTCTTAGGATACTAGGTGGTCCCACATTTTGTGCCCCTAGGTGAAATGTCATGTATATGGGAAGAAGTACTAGTCCAAGACTCCATCTATTCAGTACACCCCATGTATAATAAGTTCTACACAGTGTACCCTCCCTTTAATGTTCTCCATATTTTATCTTATTCTTTAGGACTTTGATTTGGGACTTAAATTAGTCCATTATAAGTAGTTTTCCCCATAATATTTTACGGGGACTGTTATTTTAGTATCAGTGATATGGTGTGAGGTGGAATGAATGATTCACTTCTTACAGCACAGTTGGATGAAGTTTAGACTCGAGTGTGATCTTTATAATAATAGCGGGATTGAATACCCCCTAGATGAAATTTTTATATCAGGGAGTGGGCATCCCATTTGTTTAACAAAGGTTGGATTGGAACCCCCTATACACACCTCAAGGATGGGATCTTCTATCTATGGAGTGGAACCCACTCTTCATTAAGCATAGAGAAGTTGTGGGTCCTTTACCCTTTTGGGTTTATCACCCACTCAATAATGAAATTAAATTAATGAGGAATATTTCACCCATAGATAATATAGTGAGGATTACATTGGAATACTTCAATTAAGAGTAAAACAATATCCTAGAGCTATAGAAAAATCATCATCCTTAGCTGGTTTTGAAGATCAAGAGTTTTGTCTCTATATTTTTTTGGTTTCCTCGATGCACATATCTTTTGTTAGGTTATTACTCTTATTCTATAGATTGAGAAAACTATTTATTTCTTTTTATTACCTTTTGTTTTTTAAGGTGTCTTACAAGATATGTATATAATCAACCCTACATGGGATTTTTGCACACATTTTATGTCTAAAACAGATGATGTTTAGTTAGAAAATAGATTTATAAGGCCTAGTATTGAAGAAGATTATTAGTAATTAGGGCTGGTAATCATAGGCGGTGGTGGGTATCAATGTTCGGAAGTAAGGTTTTATATCCTTTTCAATTATTAGGTTTGAAATCACTTTTTTCAGGTTGGGTGTGTATAATTACCATTTATATTTTGGATATATATTTTTTAATTCACTCTAAATATTCTTATTTTTTATTACATGTATTGTTTACTCATGAGTTAGTAAATTTTATATTATCTTGAATGGTTATGATAATCCTGGAGGTGTGTCTATATATATTCATTAGGATAAGGCTTATATTTTTTTTAATAATCCAAAACAATGCTAGTTTATATCCATTATCCTAATGGAGGTAGGTTTAGGGTGTCACACTCAACTTATCACTAATTTAGGTGGGATATTTTTGGTTTAGGCCATGATATAGTGGTTTGAAGAGTGTTTGTGTCCTAAAAATTGTGTTTGAAGTTATATGTTTTATGATTTTTTTTGGGGAAGTTAAATAAATGGTTTTATGTTGTTTTTTGTTCAGATCATAAGCCAAGGAACCTAGTGATGGTGCAGCAGCTAACGTATCCATACACTATGGATCTGATAACCTATTCTCTAATTTGGACATTGAGATACAATTTGTAGGGAAATTAATGATACATGAATCATATAATAATAGTTCATTGAATTTGATTCCCTTTTATAGACAACTCCCTAGAAATGCTCATTTAACTATGACACAACTTGTAAAATTTCAGGATGTCTCCATAGTGATAAGTATTTAAGATTCCAAAAAAGGATTGTGATGATGAACAGTTTAGTGGTGAGGATTTAGTTTAGGGGATTGTTCATGATGTGTTACCTCCATGAAAGTAGAGAGAAGGTCTTTCACCTAATAAGTGATGGGTGGACTCACCTGTAATAGTTCAGACCTATGTTCATCTACACATTGAGTAGCCATTTTTTTAGGATGGGATGATGATGCACATAGGATAAATGTACTGTGTGTGTTTTCATAGAAGAGAAAACTCATGTTTCATTGTTATCAAGACCCTCGAGTAATGGATGATTCTATTGATTAGGTGGGTGAAGTGTTATGACATATGAAGTCACTGACTAATTATATTGTTACACTTGTGACTAGTCCTCTTCATAGAGTAATAGAGTTCTGGTGGGTTTTGGTTACCCATACTAATGATGAGGAAACTCTCTCATGTACTTAATTTCTTCACTTGTTCTGGGATGAATATTATCCATCAACCTTGTTCTCTATATAAATTTAGGAACTTCTAGAGTTTCACCAAGGTGATATGACTCTTTTAGATTACACATTGAGTTTCAGTGACCTCTCATTCCAGTCACTCAACATTTTTCAATATGGATACTTCCAAGAATATAAGTTTTAGGAGGGCCTCTACAGGAACATCAGAGCTTGTGTGTACTCTAAATATATCCCCAGTTATGTCAGGGTGATAGAGAAGGCATTGATGATAGATAGATCCCAATAAGATTATAATTGGATAGTTGGATATAAAATTGAACATCATAGATTATAGTCATATTTTAAGGATGATAAATGACACACTTCATGTTTTTGGTGCAGTATGTCTTCACACATGCATGCTCAGTCTCATGTATTAGTAATGCAGGGATCCCACCTAGGATCCAGTCTGTAGAGAGACAAGAGCTGTTATGAATTAAATGGATAG
Source organism: Viscum album (assembly GCA_963277665.1). Classification (NCBI taxonomy): domain Eukaryota; kingdom Viridiplantae; phylum Streptophyta; class Magnoliopsida; order Santalales; family Viscaceae; genus Viscum; species Viscum album. The sequence continues at coordinate 131,787 of CAUJRU010000935.1, forward strand.
TGTCACTTGAAATGTTATTTCTCAATACAAAACACTACATTGATAGAACCATGATCAAGGATCTCCTAGGGGTGTTCAGGGCTGACCATAGGGAGGCAGTGTAGATGAAGAGGCTGGTGGGGCCCCATGAGTAGGAGCTATAGGTGAAGGATAAAACTATGACCTACTTCCACCCCAACCACAAGTTAGACCATTATAGGCTTATAGGGTGATTGGACCAATGTGTGGTTATTTTTAGGAAATGAAGGGATATGATCGGGCTATTAATGAGATGATTTGAGGTATGATTTGTGTCTTCTGTACATTGGCACTAATACTTTTAGACACATGCATGAGAATTTATTTCATATTCATATCCTTTATTTAGGAGATTGATATTTTTTGGAATATTTAACCCATTTTATGTTTCTAAATATTCCAATAGGGATCAACACCATTATTTTTAACATTTTTAAAAAGTTTAAACTAATTCTTAGTGGATAGAGCTTCATGAGGAACCTCTTTATAGTTTCAATGAATCCATAGGATATCATTCTAGTATAAAATGGAGATAAATGGTGTGTTCCAGATAGAATATAATTGCAGGAGTGTTAAGTGTCTTTGAGTAGATAATAAAAGACTCTCCTTAAATGAATAGAATCACCTCATTGTGAATCAAGTGGGACTTGTGAGCAGGAAGTTTCAACCTATCTCCCATTAGTTGGATATTTTGTCCCTTGGTGTAGTGGGAACTTTAGATACCTGGATTCCAGCAGTAATGGATCACTATATAGATTTAATCCCAAATAATTTTCTAGGAATACCTATAAAACACCTCTGAGGCTTAATGATATGGTTATCCTTGATTAATTTTATATCTTTGATAGCTTTATTTACATAGAACACCAATTTTAAACAATCTGCAAAATACTTTTGAAATATTAATATTTAATGTGATAGTTTTCACCTAGATGTTGAATTGGAAGGTATGAATAAAACAAACTAAATTATAAAATAGTATTTTTTACAAATTTATAAAATTAATTAATTGTTTTTTAATTTATTAGAAATTAAAATAAAATCACATGAAGGTAAAATGATATGTTTTTCTGAAAAAATATGTTTATGCGCACCGTTTTTTTATTATAATAAGTTAAATTAATATCTATTTATAAAAAATTTTAATTAAATTTTTAGATAATATATTCAGTAAAATAAATTGTTATTTATATAACGGTTTTTATTATTCATGGAATATAAATAAATTTAGTTTTATACTTCAAAATTCATTTTATTAATAACAATTTTGTTGAGTATTCACCCTCAGTTAAAAATAAATTTCTTCCACTTATAGAGATTAAATATGGTAAAATGGAATCCATATTTTTAATAATCATAATTATATAATCAACTATGTACTAATTATTTTTTTCATAATGAATATTAAAAATAGTAAAAAAAATTACCACGGTGAGGGTTAAAACGGGTTTACCAGGGGGTTAAATTAGGAGACACGTGTTAAAATGACACATAACTTGCCTAAATATTATTGTTTTAACATATTTAGAACTTATATTATCGTAAATTTTATTTTGTTTCTTCTTGGTTCTAATTTATGGAGAAATTGGATTTATATTATTTAAATCTTTTAATTAATTTCATGTGTGTCCCTCCCCTCACTTATAAAATGGAACCTATTATCCTCCCTTATTTGTAAACTTTGAGCAATATAGCTCAAAAAATAACTACCCAAAAACCTTAATATATTATTTTTTTCTTTATCACTTGTTACGACCCTAATATTATCTTAATAAGACTTAAGTTTTAATGGAAATGAGTCCCCTCAAAGAAAAGGTAATTGTCATACCCAACTATTTTAAAGTTTTATTATTCTTTTACTTTCTATGAATATTTTGTAAAGTTGTGAAAATATTACTAAAGTATAATAAATATACTGAGTTATTGTTATGTTTTTGGGACAACCATTTTCCACCTCTATTCCATCACATGTTAAATGAATGCATCGCTTCTGCGTATGTGTGGACTACCACCTACAACTTGCGATATGAATAATTTCCCATTACCATATCTCATGGTTGGTTATTATAATGTATTTAATGTTTTTATATAATATTCATGAAATAATTATGATATCTTATTTATAATACAATATATGTATTCTTGTATTTTCATTCATTGGAAATTGATAACGTCACTTATTAGTATATATGGACTACAACCACCATGTAGAAATGTGATTCATTTTTAATTCCCAATTCACATGGATAGCAATAAGTATACATTTAAAGAATATATATGATATTTATTATATAATTATCATTCTATAATGGAAAACAATAATTATCCTTTATTTTTTTATCCATTGAAAATTGGAAACCTAACTCGTGCTTATGTGTGGACTACCATCTCCATGAACTGATTTAATTATTTTTCCACCACTATATTATATGAATGGTTATAAAAGTGTATATAATGAATAAATATGAGAAATAATCAAGTAATGGAATGATAATTAAAAATTATAATGGAATGATACATAGTAAGTTATATATAAATATGGGTTTATAATATATTTATAATAAATATATATTTTTTATAAAGGAGTTTTGAATTCATATAAATAATTTCGTTACATAGAGAAAGGTATTTATGTTAAAATTTCATTTATTTTCGAGATTGTCTATAATTAACTTACAGTAAGGTAAATATATGATCATCATCCTTTAAACCCCATTTATTTTTTTATAATTTGTTTATTTATTGGGGTTTAGTATATTCCTTTCATTCTCTAGTCATTATTACATAAATTTATTTATAATTTTTTTTGAAATGATTCCCTTATTTTCAATTTGGTCGATGGACTTTTTTATCCATGCCTATACTCTTAAAAAATGTAGATGTTGTTACCTATATATGAAATTCTTTAAAAGGTTTATTTTAACTAAATTTTACTTTATTTACAAAGGTTTAAAATAAATATTTGTATAAAACATTTTCCAAAAAAATAATTTTTTACTTTTTATAAAATCATTACATGTATGATACCTTTTAACGTATATGATATGAATGGATTTTCCGGATCTCATGTGTGTTCTTTTAATTAAATATTATACTTAAAAAGTCATGTTTAATTTCAAAGAAGATATTTTTTATTTATATTTTTCAAATTTTCCATTAAAATTTGATCAAAATAGAGTATATTTTTCTTATGTTTTCAAATAAAGTCTTGAAAATTTTATTAAAATTAATTTCCATCTATGTCAATATCATTTAACGATTTTTATGTTTCATTGGGTATATGAAATTATTATTCCATCCAATTTTATAGATGACCTATAATGATGATAATCATCATATGACTTTATTTAACCCATTTATTTATTATTTCTTAATTAACCTATGATTAGTTATTGAATTCTCTTTTGATTCCATCAACTTCCTTTATCTAGATGGATTATGATTATATGATGATCATATCTATAAGAAACCTGTTTTTTTCCTTGGGTTACGGTCTGATTATATTATGAATGTTTTATGATCTTATGGAACTTATATTTATGGTTTTAATTATGTGGTGGGTGGGATCATAATTATATAGATATCAAATACATTATGTAATTATGGATACCTCATGAGATTATATAGACTAAAATGGGAAGCGAAACTAATTTAATAAGGGACTCTTTCCACTATGATAGTATTGGCAGTGAACATTATATAAGGAAATGATGGAATGGGGGGGTGAACCTAATCAACTATGATATTCTTGGAAGGGATCTTTGACTGATGAAATGATTTTCTATCCTTATGTTTATTTCATAAAGTTATATCTTATAACAATGATATGTTTTAATAGATCATGATTTTATTATTGAAAATTAAACACTCTTATGACTTATGTATTTTGTTATAAAAAAACTTTATTACAGGATTTATAATTAAATATATTTGACTTATTTGATGTGATTGTCTTATGTTATGATAATATTTTCACACACTTATGTTTATTCTAAATTATAATCATTGATTGATATCTTCTATGTTTAGTCTTACCGAACATTTGAGCCCATCCTTTCTTATGTTCCCATTTTCCTGAAGTTATTAATAATGGTATTTTGTATGAAATTTATAAGAAGGTTACTATAGGAGAATAACTTTGTGGGAAACATTAAAGAAATTTTATTAAATATGTAGATTTTGTATCTAGTATATTAGGACACTAAACCTTTATGATCCTCTGGTGTGTATAATTGTGAAATATATTGACTATTTATCTAAAATGATTCAATATTTATGTATGTTATTCTTGGGTACCCTCAACCTCCATGTTAATAGATTAAAATAATAATGAACTTCCACCCCATGAATGGAATTATATATTTTGTGGCTTGTCAGATAGACCCTTTTTATGTTTGGGAGATGAGGGTGTAGTGTGTGGAGCTTAAGGATAAGGGTTTCATCAAACCTAGTGTGTCCCTCTTGGCGGCTCTAGTATTATTTTCTAAGAAGGAAGATGATATATTGAGGCTATGTGTTGATTATCATCACCTAAACCAAGTGATGATAAATAAAAAGTACATTTTATAAAACAAGTGAAAGTACATTTTATTTTCTAGTATTAATGACCTCTTCGATCAGTAGAATGGTGTGGTATGGTTATCAATTATTGACTTCATATTCAGCTACCACTAGTTGGAGGTTTATAAGGATAATGTTCTGAATATTTCATTCAGATGTCACTATGAGCATTATGAGTTCTTGGTGATGTCCTTTGGTGTGATGAATTACCCAACTATCTTCATGGGACTTATGAACCATATCTTTCATCCTTTATTGGATTGGTTAATGATGAGGCCGAAGGTTTTCATTGCCCTAAAAATTACATTTATTAACCTATACTAGCATAGTGGGGCATGGTCGATTCACAGGGAGGGAAGTTGGGTGCTGTGAGGTTTTATTCAAGAAAAACTCCAATGTTGTCAACGGTGGAGGAAGTGAACAAATTTTAGTTTTTTTACTTTATATTTATTTATATTTTTATGAGTTGGTGAAAACAAGATGAAAAAATTTGAATGTTTCTTATTAACTAATTGGATGTTAAACATTTAAAAGTAATAGTGAAAATGAATGTAAATTGCAGATGAAAACATGAGTGTTGAGGGTTGATCAAAATGATTTCTCAAGAGATTTAAAATCTAATAGTTTAAAAGTATGTTATTCATTTTATTTAATTCAAACCATAAAAATATCGGTTAGTTCTTCCTCAGCAGAAGATTAACACACTGCTAGGAAAGTTTTGAAGTTCTCCACTTCAAATACTTTTAGTCAGCAAATTGATTAAAATATATCAATAGAAATCTATCTCGCCAAATGTTTCTGAAGATGTAGAATTGAATTGAATGTTTTATGGATTTCCTCGATGATTGATCTGACCGAAATATCATTAAGTTGGAAATTAAGTTCAAAAGGTGCATATTCAATTAAAGATTTGAGAATTTGATTCCATATCGCCAAAAGAATCAGATTATCATTGAAAGAAATAAAACGAAGAAAAAAAATACAAACCTGTAAAAAGTCAAAACTCTCAGACACACAAAGTTGTTTTAAGATCATATTTAATATAACAATAACAATTATGTAAATCATTAAAAAGTAGAGTAAGAAGGTCTCTCCCCATGATAATGAAGATCGTGTACTACTGCTTGCTCCTTTGCGACTCCAGTTCTCCAGTGTTGCTCTACTATTTCCAAGAAGTATTCGCTCTTGAAAAAGTATGGCATGGAATTCCGAGTGAGAGTCCCCCTTTTTCCTATTGTTGTTTTGCTTTAAATATCCTCCGTCAACTACTTCATATCACCCACAACATTCACTGACTTAATCTTACTCTTCAATTTTGCACCACACATGTGTAATCATTGATGAATCACACATCATTTTAGCTTTTCTCTTGTAACTAATTTTTGGTAAACTAGTTGAGAGAATTTGGACACATATTCATCACATGCACGTACCTGTAGGGAAAACAAAAACAAATAAAAATTAAAACTAAATAAAAAATATAATAAACAATTGGTTATTATTAATAAAGTTAAATTACTTACTTAAAAGTTATTTATTAAATTATATTTTAATTGAATATTTTATTTATTTAATCTAAAAAGGAGATTAATTATTAATTATTAAAGTTATTATGTTAATTACCTTGTAATATTATTTTAGGATTATAATATGCTATTATTTAATTAAATTAATTCTTTGATGGTTAGATTAAATTGTTAATATTAATATTTAAAATTTATTTATTTAATTATTAAATTAACATTATAAGTAATTAGTAATTATATATGATTAAATTAGTTTTAATTTATTTGAGTTTATTTATATTTGATTTATAAATTTTATTATTTTAATTAAAATTATTTAATATGTAACATTAAATTGAAATTAATGAATTTATTAAAATTTATTTATTTTAATTTTTATTTATAATTTATTATTATTATTTAAGTTTAATATAGTTTTTTAGTTAACTAGTGTTATAATATATTTTATTATTTTTATTATTAGTATTATTATTTATTTTCTTTTAATATTATAATAATATTATTATTAATTTAATATTTACTTATATATATTTTTTTGTTTAATTTCTTATCCCCGTGCATCCCTTTTAGCGGCGCAATAGGAGGGATAATCTGGTTTTCCAAAACAAGCGGCATCAAACATCAAGCAGCAACAGCTCCAGGTACTTTCTCCTCCTCTTCACGGTGCAATGACAGTTCATGTTGGGTGGGTTCTCCTCAGATATCCTCAACTCGGTGGAAGACACCTCCTCTTCCAGCGGCATCAGCAGCATGCGACTTCACTCCATCCTTGGTCCAGTGATAAGGATGATGTTAAAATTAAAGACCAAATTAAAAAAATGTACATTAAATGATTAATTGATTGAAAAATAAACATGTCGTATTATTACAAGTTAATAAGATTTAGAACAACACTACAAATTGTTGAATTCTTAATCTAGAAAAATTATTAAGAATAAATTAATCAGTTTAAAAAATTAATATAAACAATTAATTAAAAAAATTATTTATTTATAAATTTAATTATAAAATACCGAAGTACATTTATTTAGTAAAAATTGAAAAATTAATTAATTAAATCATTAAAAATTAATTAAAAATATATGGAAAACTATGTCAAAATAAGGCCGTATCAGTTAATGATTATATCTGTTGATGAAATTATCATTTACTCTACTTTAGTAGAGTTTTACATAAAGCATTTTAGGATGGTCTTACACATCCTACAAGAGAACCAGCTATAAGGTTAGATGTCAAAGTACTAATTATTGATTATAGAGGTTATTTTTTGAGGAATTTCATCTCTGAACATGGTTTAGTTGTGCACTCAACAAATATAGTGGAAGTTCAAGCTTAGGACCCACCCACAAGTTTTGTATAGATTTAGAGTATTATTGGTTTATATGGGTACTATCTAAGAGTTGTAAGATAAATTTCCAATATTTCAGCTATTTTTATTACATTTATAGATAAAGGGGGAATTTTCCTAGACCGACCATTTCTAGAAATCATTAAAGGAGATAAGGTAGAGGTTTACCAGTGACCCTATTTTGATACTTCGGGACGACGATGTTGAGTACATAGTGTTCTGTAATCCCTATAGATTTGGGATGGGTGTGTGTTAATGGAGATGAAATTTGTGATTTTGTATGGTTTGCTGAAACTAATTCTCCATGAATAGATCTACGTAACCCATGACTTAGAGTTGGAATAAGTATTTTTTACCCTAAATATGTGGAGGAATTATATTATATGTGAGTGGTTTATGGTTTACTCAGCCCACCAGAGTGGAGCTATATCTTTCTGAAAAAATACTTTAACATGAGATAGATACATTGGATGGAGTTCATACAAGACTATGACTTTGAGATGGTATATATTTCAGGAAAAGAAAATGTGGTGGATTATTCCCTTAGTAATAAATCTTTTTCTCTCATAGTAGAGGATACACCAAAGAATTTAACCTCTTACAACTGACCCTAGTGGAGGGGAGGGGGAAACTCATATCTAATTGATGACATTGACTCCATGAATTCTTAAACAAGTGAGAGAAGTACAATTGAGAGACATATATTTTGAATTTTATCATTAATAGATATATTCAGGGGAAGAACCTGATGGATTTTATGAAGGTGGGGAGCACATGATTCTTTTTCTAAGGATGAATAGTATTTCTGACTACATTTCACGAGGAGGTGTTTAGGGAGTCACATACCTCCCCATTAGTAGTATAGCCTAGGGTGGTGAATATGTATCAAGACATTATACATCAGTTTTTGTATTATAAAAATTATTCAAGTGACATTTTATTTTTAAAAAATGTTTATTAAATTAATTGTTTTTGTCACACCTCGACTCCTTAAATTATTTTATTTTATTATTTATTGGTTTCAGTTAGCCTCACCAAGGTGCGGGGCAAGCGCAGGTCTATGATTTTTAACGCTTAATGTTTTGTTGGGTTTCATACTGGTGAACGGGCATTGCACGATCGACGATAGCCACGCGGTCAGTCCACGTACCTGTGAAATTATCTAATGTTCAAAATAAATAAAATTTTATAAAAATAAAATGTGTTAGATGTTTGCGCAATAATAATAAAACTATTATTATTGTATCGATAAAAATATTATTATTATTATTGGCAGTGTTATTATTGTTATTAATTTGTTTTAATATTAATTTTTTGTTAATTGTGTTTTTAATATATATATTTTATTAGTAAATTGTTATTTCAGAAAATTGTTAATGTTATATTATTATTATTATTATTATTATTATTAATGTGGTTAATTTTTGAAAAAAAAAGATAAAATGAACAAGATTATTATTTTTATTCTTCTTACTTTTATTATTATTATAATTATGTTGTTGTTTTTGTTGTTTTTATTATTATATGTTAGTAGAAAAAAACAAAAAAACCCTATATCCCCCCCCCCCCCGCTTTTCCCAGCGCCCTACGCACATCCGCCCCATCCCCATTTTCCTTTCTCTGTCGCGCAACAACGCCCTCTCCACCTGACCTGCGTCGTCACCGGTCGACCCGCGACACCACCTTCCTATTGCGCCGACCGACCAGTTTTTCCACCCTGCTCTCTTGTTTGAGCGGCACCTGACCATGATCTTGTGTGCGCCCTCTAGTCAGATGGTCCAGGTGCACAACCAGTAATCATGGTGGCATCCCCTGCTCCCTTGACCAGCAGCAAACTGGAAACCCGATACTGCCCTCACCTGCTCGGATTCTTCCCCGTAGAACTTCTCCTTATGCCACCACCCTACATCCCAGCTTTGCCGCCTCCGACCATGCTTCCAACCTCCTTCTTCTTGACCTATAGCACGTCATTAGTCCTACCCCGACCTCATTCTGTCCGACCTTCTCCCGCTCCGGTGACCCACTACTTTGGTGTGAACCCCTCGTCGGTTTTTGGACCGTCACTTCCATTCGAGGTGAGAGTTTAATTATCCCTATTGGTTTTCACACTTTTAATTTAGTGGCGTAGTTGTGTTATGAAATACTTATATTTTATTTATAGTGCGGATAATTATTTGGATGCAATCTCAGCTTGCCGTGTGTTTTCAAGGTTTCCACCACCGTCCGAGGTGATGTTCTTCATCCATCGTCTTGTTGCACACATTATTGTTGGGTCATGTTTATGTCTTTGAGTCCATGGTATTTAATTGGTTGTCTGCTGGTCCTCCCCGTACCGAATTCAATTGCCAAATGTTGTTAAGGTGTGGCAATAATTTCTATGTGTGCACATGTATTTTTTCCCAAGTATGAATATATATATGTGTGTATATATATCTTCTGAGTGCATGTTCCCTCATGGCATGGGGAACACATTCTTCGGTTTAAAGTTGTGTATATAAATATATATTTGGAAGTACATGTGTGCGAGAAAGCTGTTTCTTGAGTTAGAAAGAATTGGCTTGACCATCCTTTGAGGTAGGTGTTTCCATCCTTTCTCTCATCTGGAGTTTTCCATATTAAATTTAATTATTTCATTTAATTTATAAATGTAGTTTTCACATTAATAATCATGATATTTTATTAATTTTATTGTTTTATGACGGTTAAAAGTGTTAATAACAGCTCTAAAATAATTCATTGGTTATGTGTAGGTGTTTCAATGCCCTTGCTCCCAATTGCAATCAATTTAATGCTTTTGTTTTCTTAATTAAGTCTTATATTATGTTTTTCACCTCTATTATTTTTATAGTTAACTTATGGTAGTGTTTTTCTATTTAAATATTTGATTAAAAATGGATTTTGGGATGATCATCTATTTATGCACATGTTTATGCCTTGACAACTTGGTTGGAACTAAATGACTTTATCTATAAATGGTATTGTTTGATGTCCTGAGTGGTTTTTTCTTGTAGAAATATTTCATGGAACATGTTTGTCCTGCGTTGGTTAGTTTTATGAAACTAAGTGTTTTTATATAAATGATTTCGCATGTCTCTTTGAATTGGTATTTTGTTTTCAAATCCTTGGTTTTATAAGCGGTTCTTTTTTTCTAAACGTTGTGGGACTCTTCGTACGGTTCTTTAAATTGGTTTGAAAAGAAATACATGAGTATATAACCATTTGGATTTTGGGGTATATATTTTGTTGAGTGTGTGGTGCAAGGCCACCCTTTGTTTGTTTTTATGATACTGAACATAATATCACTAATGAATGTTATGTAAATGATTTGAAACGTGGAACATAAGGGCCTGTTCGGGCTTTTAAATACGAAAGTGGTCTCTAAAGCTATTTTAGAAGAGCTTGTGAATTGTTTTCATAAAGGAATTTGATTATGTAAAACTAATGTATCGATTTACAACTCCAAATGTTTAATATTGGTTTTGATAACCGAATGGTGTGATGGCCAAGTTGGCACTTTGTATGTTTGACATGTATGCATATACATACATACATATATATATATATATATATAAGTATATGGGGAGCTCTTATCTAGGGTAAACTTTTATGGGTAAATGCATAGGAAGTGTCCGTGTTTGGGGAAGGCAAGTGTAGTGAGATGAGTCACGCATGTGAGAGTCTCCCTACCTACACAGTATTATTATAACCACCATGGGATCCTGGGGGGTCTTATATTTGATCGAGTGAAGGGTTCTTATCATTCCTGATTAGATGGGTTGGTACCCACTGGTCGGTGTATAGGCCATATGGGGAGTGTGGTTGGTTTCTATTGCTCTGAGGGCGGCCAATTGGTTACAGACTTAGGAGTTTCACCATACACCGGCAGGCGGTCCAGAACCGAGTATGTCCAGTGGTCTTCTATGGATGTTTTGGATCACCCATGGTTACCTAATTATTCACATATCTTGTTTAATTTCATCTATTCCTGTTAGTTTATTTCCAGTTTGTACTATTTATTCATTTCTTTTAGAACAACCTTGGTCTTTCTATTTTGGTTTTGTTAATAAAATGATAGATGGTTTTAGAAGTTGTGTATATCATGTGTTGGGTTTAAATTATATGGGAAACCCATATTTCTAATTTTAAAACGCAAAAAATATCTTTCATTCATGTATTTCAAACGTGTGTTTATGTGCTGCTTTGAAAAAGAGAACTTTTGGATTCAGTGGTTTGTTTCTGGAATACCTTATGAGAATCTCGTTGCTCATGCCTATTATATATTTCAAGTTGTAGGTTCAGTTTCTTATTCAGTTTCATGGTTCGGCAGCTCAGTGTTAGAGCAGACTTAGTTCTAAGTAGGGTGGCAACCTGAAGGGTCACAAGGAGGTACATACATTTATTTTCTTTCTGTTTCTAGTTTTATTTTCTTATCGTCAATTCTTATTTATTTAGTTATCTTTTTTTCATGGGATATATCATTTTCAGCATTTATATTTTGATGCCCGACACTAGTTGTCAGCTCGTGGGGATCGGGAATACCCCTCGGGGCATGCCGCAGGCCGACTCAGGTGACCAGTTTAGGTTTGAACCAGGTTGGTTTGTGACAAAATGGTATCAGGGGATGCCCTTGTTATTTGGGGTGTCCGATAGAAGGATATTAACACTGTCAGGGCTCAGTAGGTAGGTTACGGGTCGGTTCCTGATCACCATCACTCGCGACGAGAGCTAAGCTACCATGGGTAGTCCAGAATTTGGGTCTGTTGTCTTTGGTTATTTTGGATTGAGGTATGACAATGGGGGGAATCGGTTTACTTTGTGGCATCACATGGGTTGGTCACCCATGTAGAGTCCAAGTTCCCGGTTTAAGGTCCTCTTAGTGTTATGTCTTACTTGGGGCATGTCTCACCACCATGTTGCGAGGTTAGGCACAAACACTAGTCCCTCATTCTGATGTTTTATAGTTTTTGTGTTTTGTTTTGAACTCAGTTGATGTGAGTGTGTGTTAAAAATGAAAGTTATTTCGAAATGAAAAAAAATAAGGGGGTTTCTTCCAAATTGATTTTGTAATTAGTAAAATGGGTTTTCAAAGAGGAAGTGTACCAGTTTGGAAAAACATGGTATGTGTTTGGATTTGGTAATGAAAATAAGTGTTTGGACCTTGAAACTCCTTATGGAGGGTCACACATGTGTGGGTATGTATGGAGAGTGTATGGGAGAACTTGTCTACAAATAATGTGATAGAGATTGAATGAACGCACATGTGAAGGTTCATAAGGATCCATACGAGAGTTTTAAAATTTTGAAAGAAATAACAGTTTTGGAAAAGTGGTTTTTTTCTTGTGATTGTATATGTTTGTCTTATGGGCCTGTTTCCCTTAGCTTGTGTTGTTTCTTTGATTGAATTTTGGCTTGATGCCGATTTCGATGGTGTTTTTTGTGTTGTTATGAGAATTTCCCCCATAATACCTCCAAAGGTTGTTAATGAGTTATGCATAGTTCCCGGTTATTTTTTTGTGTTTCCTCCTTATCGAGGTAATCGAAGTCTGTTAAAGGTAGTTGTATAGTTTAGAAATAGTTTTTCATTGGGTTTTTGGGAACTCCCAAGGTAGTTAAGGTTTTTAACATCCCATAGTTATTTGAGGGTTCAGTTCTGGACTGGTAAAGGTGGGATTTCTTATCATCGTTAGAGTATAGGGTGTAGTTGGTGGGTGTCAGCTCTTGTGAAGGTTACTCATCTAGCAAGAAGTTCATTCCAGAGGAACCTATCTCGAAGAAGCTATCTTCATTTTTACCGACTACAAATTTGTTAAACTGTTCTCTTGCAAGCCACTTGTGTGGACGATTTAGTCATTCTAATCCAACTTACCGCACCCCTTCAATGTCTTGCTAGTGTGGGACTGTTCGTTCCATCGGGGAGAGTTCTAAAAGAATCATTTTTCTAGAGGAATAAGTTAGGGACTGGAGGATGTAAAAGCCTTACTGTGAGGCAGGAGACGTTTCGTCCATCAGGGCCCCTACCACAGGTTCTGGGGTGAAGCTCGCACATATTCAAGTGTTGTCAGGGGTGTGTGGAACATCAACCCATATCATGTTTTCAACTTCAGATAGAAATATCCAAGGTTTTCATGTTCGATTCTTATCGCTTTTGTAAAATCGTCCTCATTGTGGTGGTGTAATGAGCTCATTGTACCGCAATCCAAGCAACCTCATCTGCTCTAAATGTGTCTTTTAAATTATTTGTATTCCATTAGGGGTGTTAGGCCTATGAATAAGCGGACCCATTTTTATTCTGAGTTTGGTCTCAGTTGCATTCGTCAGAGGAATGTTTGGTTTCATGAATTAATGGGTGGTGTTTCTAGGAACCTTCTTAGTTTGTGCACCTCTACATGTTTTTTCCTTTAGTGTGTTTCGGTTTTGTAGGGGATTCCTCCGTCCTAGTGTCCCGGTGTGTTTGTTTTCCCCATAATGGTTTTAATCCTAGTGATGGAGTTGTTCTGTTAGTGTTGTGAAGGAGGAATGAGTTTGATTGGGATTTCCCAAGCTGCCCCCAGGGGTGGTGTGTTCAGGTTTCAAGGGATTGTATGTTAGAGAAGTCTCGTGGTGGGGATAATCCTCCTGAGTTATCCCCTAAATATTGGGTTGTGGTCCTCCTAGAATTTTCTGGGTGTGATGTTTGTTGGGAAAGGTCACTCTAGGGATCTCACTTCTCTATGATGTTGTCTAGGAATGGACTCAAGCAGTGTTAACTGTTGGTTTGGTGACTTTCTAGGGGCATAAAGTTTTGTGGTGGGAAAAAATTTCACACCCCGACTCCTTAAATTAATTTATTTTATTATTTATTGGTTTTAGTTAGCCTCGCCAAGGTGATGGGCGAGTTTGGATCTAATATTTTTAATATTTAATGTAATGTTGGGTTTCAGACTGGTGTGCAGGCACCGCACGGTCGGCGGTAGCTGCACAGTCAGTCCACGTACCAGCGCAATTATCTAATGTTCAAAATAAATAAAATTTTATAAAAATAAAATGTGTTAGATGTTTTTGCTATAATAATAAAACTATTATTAATGTATAGATTATAATAATAATATTATTATTGGAAGTGTTATTATTTTCATTAATTTTTTTTAATATTAATTGGTTTTTATATGTGTTGTTATTTTATTTTTTATGAGTAAATTGTTATTAAGAAAATTGTTAATGTTGTATTATTATTATTATTAATGATGTTAATTTTTGAAAAAAAAAGATAAAATGAACAAGATTATTATTTTTATTCTTCATACATTTATTATTATTATATGTTTTAAGAAATAATAAATAAATAAATAAATAAACCCTAGATATACCCGCAGCCCCCCTCTTTTCTTAGTGCCCTATGCATTGCCGTCCTGTCCCCTTTTCCTTTTCTCTACCGCGCAACAATGCCTCCTCCACCTGACCTGTGTGCTCGCCAACCGACCGGCGATGCCACCGTCCTACTGTGCCGACCGACCTGCGGTGGCACCCTGCTATCTCGTTCGAGTAACGATATACCATGATCATGTGTGCACCCTCCATTTGGATGGTCCAGGCGTATGACCAACAATCCTGGCAGTGACCCCAACTCCCTTGACCTACAGCAAGCCGGCAACCCGACACTGCCCTGACCTGCTCAGATTCTTCCCCACCAGACTCCTCCTTGTACCGCCCCTAAATCCCAGCCATGCCACCTCTGGCCGGCTGCGCTCTATCAATGCTTCCCCCATCCTTCTTCCAAACCTGTAGCACACCGGTAGTCCCACCTTTACCTCCTTCTATCTGGCCTTCTCCAACTCCAGCAACCCGCTGCCCCAGTGTGAACCCCTCACCGGTGTTTGGACCATCATGGCCATTCGAGGTGAGAGTTGAATTATTTCCATTAGGTTTCACACATTTAATTAAGTGTCATAGTTGTTTTATGTAGTCCTGATATTTTATTTCTAGTGGGGATAACTATTTGGATGCAATCTTGGCTTGCCGCATGTTTTAAAGGTTCCACCACTGCCCGAGGTGATGTTCTGCATCATTCGTCTTGTCACATACTTTATTTTTGGGTCGTGTTTATGTCTTCGAGTCCCTAGTATTTAATTGGTTGTGTGCTGGTCCTCGCCGCATTAACTTTGGTTGCCAAATGTTGTTAAGGTGAGGCAATAATTTCCAGGTGCGCGCACACATTTTTTCCTAGGTATGAATATATATATATATATATATATATATATTCTAATTGTGTGTTCCCTCAAAGTGCAGGGAACACATGATTTGGTTTAAAGGTGTATATATATATATGGAAGTGTGCGTGTGCGAGCGAGCTGTTGCTTGAGATAGAAATCTTTGGCTTGGCCATCCTTTCAGGTAGGCGATTCTACCCTTTCTCTCATCTAGAGTTTTCCATATCCACTTTCATTATTTCATATAATTTATAAATGTTATTCCCACTTTTATAAGCATGATATTTTTTCTCATTGAAGTGTTTGTTTATGATGGTTAAAATTGTTAATAATAGCTCTGAAATAGTTCCTTGGTTATGTGTAGGTGTTTCCATGCTCTTGCTCCCAATTTCAATCCATTTGTACTTGGTTTCTCTTCTCTCCCTCGCCGACTTACCCACATGGAATGTATATCCCTCATACACAACTAGACTACACGATGTGTCCAAAGGGAACACGGCGTGTACCTAGTTCTACCCAGCCAACATGCCTACACGCCATGTATGGCAAACACATGGTCTTAAGTACACGATGTTTGTAAAACTACACGCCGTGTTGGAAGAAATTTCTACATGGTCATCACACGACATGTACTTGGTGAGCACACGACCGGTCACTCGCTTAACATATACACCGCGTATACTTAAAGTACACGATGTGAAGTCTGGAAATTTCCAGAAAATTACCATTTTCTCTAGTTTCCTCAGAAAACAGTAAAAAATTCCAATAGGGTCGGGATTTTGACCCGTTCTAAAATCTCGGGTTCTTACAAACTCCTCACCTTAACGTAGATCGTCCATGAGCAATCGAACAAAACACGGAGATGGAACTGAACACGCCCATCCCGGTTAAACAACCTGGACTACCCCTGTCCCAAGGTTCTGGCTAAATTCCTCAAGGGGATCCCCACCTTAGGGATTTTATACTCGGTCTCAACCAACAAAGCTCAAAGCAACCAAGGTTTACTAACTTTTTTTCCGAACGCATAGTCCTTCCGTGACGCATCGTCACCCCTGCACCTCATTGGTGATCACGTGTCGCTCCTGACACCCAATGTAGCATACACTGGCTCGGTGTCCGCCTCCATGAGGTCTTGGTGCCAAGTACCTCAAGTAACCCGCATCCTCGATGCCCCGATTCCCACGACACCTCTTGTAACCCGCATCCTCGATGCCTCGATTCCCAAGGCACCTAAAGTAACCCGCATCCTCGATGTCCTGATGCTATAAATCTCATATATATATATATATATTTAATATCATGCACCTGATATGGTGCCAATCCCACTAACTAGCATTTAGTCAGTCCACATAGATCCTGTGCACCATGTTCACTCAAGACATACATACCTCTACAGGTCTTGCCAAAAAGGAAACATGGAGATTACGACCACACCGTGGTGTACCTTTAACCATCATCGGCTCACCAACATGCTCAGCCTCTAGAAGCTCCACGGCGTGCACCTGGCCTGAAGTACGACTGCCTGATGCCTAACCTCCCTACGATACGGCTCCAGTCCCCAGCCACTGACCCCTTAGCTGGGTCCCACCGTCTCTTTCATGACCACCGCGCACTGCTGAACCTCGACTACCCTCTCCGGGTAGTGAACCTGAACCAAATCCAGACACTATAGTCTGTCCTGGTCCCTGCCAGCCGGCTATCTGAGAAGGCTTCCTGCAAAACCTCTCAAGATTCCCATCTTGTCCACAGGCCCGACACTCTTTCGAAGGCCTATCGCACTAATCCCGAACATGTCCCGTCTATCCACACTGAAAGAAAATAACTGAAGAACTACCACAAGGTGGTCTAGCTATATCCCAAACCTGACTGACCTGTGGGAACTCATCCCATCCTCGCTTCCTGCTATCTGAACCATCACATGAAGCTGTCTCCCTACCCAGGCGGGACTTTTATCTCTCGTTTCCCTCAGCTATGAGCGCCTGATTCACCACCTCGGAGAAATATCCCAGCCTAAAGATGGTCACCTTGACCCAAATGGCATGTCATAATCTATACTCGAAGTGCCTCACCATAGCTGCATCATCGGTCACCATTCTTGGTGCAAAGCGACACAACTATGTAAAGGTAGCTGCATAGTCCATGACAGACATGTCTCCCTGCTGAAGACTCAAGAAATCCAGAGCTCTCTCTGCCCTCAGTGTCTCTGGATTGAAGTGCTCAATGAACCTATCCTCTAAGTCCATCCAAGCCAGTCCCTCGTGCCTACGATCCTGAACCAGTACATCCCACCAACACTTCGCCGGTCCTCTCAGCATGTACATCGAAAACTTGACCCCCTGCCCTGGAGGCGTCTCGAGCTACTCGAAGATCATCTGCATACTCTCTATCCAGTTCTCAGCCGCCTACGGACCACCCTCACCCTGAAAAAGCGGCGGGTGTTGCGACTGGAACTCCCGCGTCAGATACGCCATAGAAGGATCTATACCCTGCATGCCTCTATTAATCACCTGCAAGACACGTACCAGGCTAGCTCGGAGCTTCTCGTCATGCCATGGTCCGAACGTTGGCAAACCCAACTACTGTCCTGCCTGCAGTGGATCCTGAACTTGATCCTGTCCCTCAACCTGTACCTGTGGCTCGTGCTCTGACTGTACTGAATTCTAACTCTGATCTTGCGACACTATATCATCTCTTGCCTGACACACCATCGAGTCATAATGAAGGAACCCGCTGAATACCATAAATTTTCAGACAACCATATATATAACAATATATTCTACGCAGATAAGGAAAGCAGTAAAAGGCAGTGCATAACAACTACACTTACTCCCCCTCACCGCAACCCATACCCCACAGCATCCCGGCCTCGTGGCCTCCTTACCCGCGCTCAACAGAGCCATGTATCAAAAAGTACCTCAGGCCATGCCCGTCCTGACAACCCATGTTGCCTCAAACTGATGACCGAGTCTCCCAATCCTGACAGTTACACTACCTTAGTCATAGTACCTGCCTGCTCTCATAAGAGCCAGACCCAAATATCCTACCACATGCAATTCTACAGAAATAAAGAATGTCATACACATTGTAACATACAAGAAATTCTATCAGCAATTTCACCAAATTACATTTCAGAGCATATAAAGCATGGCAATTGATATTTCATTCACATGTAATTATCACATCACAAAGCATATGTGAAATTATAAAATTGAAATACCCTAAAATGTACCTATCAAAAGCCAAGAAAACAAGCCTCGCCATACCGGGCCAAGGTCCAATTCTCCTATACCACACCGGGTCAAGGGTCACATATCACAATCAAGAACATTATATACCAAGTGATCCACCAAGGTGGAATTCATATAAATCGTAATCTAAGCAAAAGAAAAATAGAAATTCCCACCCATGGTAACTTGGTCCATCCCTCGTACCTAGGGATGCAGGCACCCAAGCACAAGTTAGAAACCCAGTTCCAATAACAACAAACTATCTCCAGTCTACCATATCCCAAATAGTGAAGCCAGTAGAAATAAAAAGAGATGTTTCAATCTCATTAGTATCCAGGGAAACACTGTTACGAAATCTTTGTCAAGAACTCCTCTGATACCACTTTGTAACAACCCAGACCCGGCCAACCACCCTAACTGTGCTAAACAGGTCGGGTGTTACTACCTTAGTCGCAGCTCGCCTAAATGGCAAAGGTTGCCGACTAGCAGCAAGGGTCTGTTAGGTATAGTGGGGAGGCTATAACCTCATAGTGGATCATAATAATGGAACTGGTCTGAGAATAAAAATAAAGATGCAGTGGAAAGAAAAACTCTGTAGACTCAAACCAGACCCACAGAGCAGAAGCATAATAAATATAGATGAACAACAGAAGTAGTAAATATAACAACAGCAGTAGAAATAAACACAACAGAATGCTGATATCATATAACTACTACTGAACAGTAAAACATGCATCCACAACTGGTCATACAAAACTGAATATAAAATGGGTGCCAATGTCTAACCAATAGTAGCTACAACATGTAAGCGTACCAACACAGAAAATTAAAAAAAACAAATTAAACCCCATCTAGGTATGACCTCAAGGTCCATACCTTCTCCAAGAAACAACTAGTGCAGCCCAGCTCTTGAAGCTGGCCTATTTATTTTATGTAAATCTATAAATTATGCATGTGTCCCGAAGGGCCCGTTTAGGGTGTGAGACAAATCTCAGTAGGATACCACCCAACAGTGCGTGTCAAATATCCATCTTTAAGTAGCCATACACTGAAAAGGAAAGAAATAAACAGTACAGTGCACAAGTAAACACAAAATCCTTTGGTGCTCAACAACCACCATGGAGTATCACCTGCTTCGGCCAACACCAGAATCTCTGTTGTGTAACCCAACACCATATGCCACCTGACACCTCGTGTCTGAAGTACCGACGTCCCGAAGGCACGCCCAAGAATAGTAACCTGGCACCATGTTCCTCTTGACACCTCATGCCTCAAGTACCGACGTCCCGAAGGCACACCCAAAAAAAAGTAACCCGACACCTTGTGCCTCCTGACACCTTGTGTCTCAAGTATCGACGTCCTGAAGGCACGCCCATCCCCTAAAGGCTCCTCACCTCCCACATGGATTTCTACAGCAAGAACCTCCAACCAAAATACCTAACTCCAACTACGCAGTCCTTTACCCACACGAGTGGTCAAAACCACCTCATCACGTAGTATCTCTGTGTGCACACTACTCAATGTCCCGGGTGAGAGGTAATCACCAAATAATACCTAAGACACGAAAACATCTGACACCTCGTGTCCCTACGACCATGCTGCTCAAGTTTGATGGCATCACCATCCTATTTAACCGGGCCATGCCCAACCAGACAGTCTTACTACCTCAAGTCGACGTTCATGATGCCCAATCCTATGGTCAAAACCACCCAAAGTAACCCGGGTCAAGCCCAACCTGTGATTAGCATCACTCAAGCGTAACCAGGCCAACCCCTACACAACCCAAAGGGTCCAGCATGTGCAATTCAGTAATTTAATATATAACATATTTAAACAGAAAACACAAACAGGAAAAACAAACTAAATAGTCGAATTGCACTATGCATGGTGTTGTCCCATACCAGCACTGGGGTATTAAATGACTCTAGAAATTTACATTAGGCTTTAATAAATTAAACTAACAGTTTAACACATTAATATTTCAATTAAAACCATTCTGGCATTCCCTGACCAAAATGCCCCGACGAGCAACGACCCCTCACCCCACCCCGCTCAAGCAAATAGGTAACATGGAATACCAAAAGGCATCCCATAGGTCCCATATGCAATTCAATAATAAACAGCAGATAAAACAGCTCCTACTCAAAATTCCCAAAAATGCGCCGATGGCCGTGTCACGCAAACAACCACGAAAACACAAAATGAGGTATGGACCACCTACCTGAGACTTGTACGATGCTACTCCTCTGGTAACAGCCTCCAATTTGGTTTAAATGGGGTAAATCAACAAAATAGTCAATACCGTTCAAATGATTATAACTCGTTCTAGAACGAAAATCAAACAAAAAGGCCAATGAGGAATCGAGGCCATACCAAGGGGGTTCCAACGCATTAATCAGAGTTCGAATCGGGTCTCGCACAGATGATCGGGAGATGGAAATAGGTTTGGCCGGCTTGGTTCGCGAAACCAGGCAAAGGAATTGTGTTCTGCCTAAAAAACGAGGCTACTGCCCATTTTAGCGAAAAAAATAAAGTACAAGGCATGTACTTCATGGCTACACACCGTGTATATATCATTTAACTATTCATTTGGTGGCTGGGATACCGCTGACCTGTCGACATGAGTATACGGCATGTACTTGGTTTCTATTCTCTCCCTCACTAACTTACCCACACGCCTTGTATATCCCTCATACACAGCTAGACTACACGGTGTGTCCAAAGTGAACACAACGTGTACCTTGTTTTACCCGGCCAACAGGCCTACGGTCCATGTATGTCCACCACACGGTCAGAAGTACAGGGAATGTGTAAAACTACATGCCGTGTAGGAAGATATTTCTACACGGTCATCACACAACATGTACTCGGCGAGCACACAGCCGGTCACTCACTTAACATATACACGTAGTGTACTTAAAGTACATGGCGTGTAGTCAGGAAATTTCCAGAAACTTCCTGTTTTCTCTAGTTTCCTAAGAAACCAGTCAAAAATGCAAATAGGATCGGGATTTTGACCCATTTTAAAAACCCAGGTTCTTACATTATTTGAGTAGATTTTTGTTTAACATAAATTCCCATTTAATATATTAGAATTTCAAAATTTATAAGTAATTGTAATTGGTTTTTTTAAATCAAAAGGATGACTAATAACAAGGGTAATATATTAATTTATGACATAGGACATATTTAATAATACGTAATCGAGAATTGAAATTGAATTGTGGAAAAAATATTTATAATATTAATTATAAATTTTATAGTTAGACTATGATAAATTATAATAAATAATAAAAATAAATTATTGTTGTAAAATTACATTTATCATGAGAAATAAAATATTAATTATAAATGAATACATGTCATGTACATTAATTTGGATGATAATTATTTTAAATAAGATAAATTATATTGTTAAAAAAATATATATTTTAGGTAATTATATTAAATTGTAGGATAACATATAAAGAATACATTATCAAAAATAAATTTCCTAGTGAATATAATTAATGTGAGATAGAAATAAATATATTTTTTAAATAAAGTTTCCTAATTTTATCATATACATAACATAATTGTAAATAAATAATCTTAATATATCTATAATATTAATGGGTAATGTGAGTTTTAGAATTATAATTATAAAATCCAATAGTTAAAAGATTATTTTTCAGAAAAAAATTATTTACATAAGGGTATTTGTGGTTTTCGAAGCCTGTGTAAAGGTAGTTTGAGATATGTGTAAGGGTAGTACTGCAAAGTTGTGTCAGGGTATGTTGTTATTTAATAATGGTAAACAAATATTTTTATTAGTATGTTCGGATAAAGGTAAGATGATGATCATGTAAGGGTACACATGAGATGAATAATGGAAAACTAAGTGTTATGTAAGGGTTGAAGCGGCTACATAAGGTAGATACCTAAAAAATAAGTGTTATCAAAACTCAAATAAAGGTAACACACACATTTTCATGGTTATGTAAGGGTATTAGACCACTTATGTATATGTAAAATCAAGGATTCATATAAGTAATACTTATTTTTAAATGGCCATGCAATGGTATTATACTACTTATGTAAGGGTAAAAAACAACACAAACTACTCATATAAGGGTACAATAACCACCACTTAAAGGTTAAATAACATCCTTTTCTTGGATTTTAAAAACCCTAAATTAATTTTTAATGAAATTTTATTTATTATATCAAATATTTTATGTTTGATATAAAAGTAAATGTTTTCAAAAGACTTTTATAGGTTTTTTAAGGAAATATTTTTACCTCTTGTTTTAAAACCTCTTACTAAGTATTTTTATGCTCACCCTATGTTTTGAAATAATTTCCACAGGTTTATTGTTGACTATCAATATTGAATAGCCTCTATTAAGAGTCAAGATTGAGTGAAGTTGGATAGTATTTTTGTATCATTTTTTATAAACTCTCATATTTATTATGGGTTATTAATCCTCTAAATCTCTATAACTAAATAATACTTGGGTATATGAAGGAATGCATATTTTTCAGTCCAATATTTTATATATATAGCATGTTTTTAGCACTAGATCATAGAGTGTATATTTGGTTCTGTGACATTTGGTATTATAGAAAATGTTTAGATAAATTTTGATATTATAATGATACTAGTTAATGATAGTTTTTACTTCAAGAAATTTTCGAGATAAGTTTTTAAGAGACTGGTGATATTTTTGGTTAATAAGGTATCTAATTATCCTAGTTTTTATAATTTGGGATATATTTATGGTAGCATAACCGTTGGGGTTATTATGTGTTTTAATGAATGGTTTATTTGAGATATAATGGTTTTTATGGATATAATATTGAATTTATTGATAACACTTATGGTTCATATGATATTTGATGTCAAGGTTATTGAGGTTAATTATGACATTATAAATATATTTATATAATTAAAGTTGTGAGGACACAATTTTGTAAGGGGTTAAAATGTAATATCACAAGAATTATAGATTAATTTTCTATAAAAGAAATGTTTTTAAATGTATTTTTTCATGGTTAAAACAAACTATGATATACTTCAACATAAATATTCTTTTAAAAGATTAAATTATTTTCTATAAATAATAAATTTTGGAATAAGTTAATTTAAAATATTCAAGCTGTAAAAATGATTCTTTTACTATATTTTTATATTTATCCAAGAAATATTATTGATCTATTCTTATTAAAAATAAATTCACATTTAATATATTAGGAATTAAAAATTTATACTTTGCCCTAATAGTTTATGTTTTTAAATAGTAAGGATGATTACTAAAATGGGTAATATATTATTTTATGAATTATAACTTATTTAATAATATATTAACAATATTAGAAATTATATTAGAGAAAAAAAATTTATAATATTAATTATAAATTTTTCAGACAAACCTTGATTAACTATAGTAAATAATTAATATAAATATAAATTGTAATATGTCACTTATCTATAAAAATATAAATTATAAATGAATACATGTGATGTATATTAATTTGAAATATATATATAATGATAATTATATTGAATAATTTCAATAATATTATTACAAAAATATTGATTCTATGTAATTATATTAAATAGTGTCATAACATATATTGAAGAAATTATCATAAATAAATTTCTAAGAGAATATAATTATAATAAGATTGAAATATATATATTTTTTGAAATAAAAATGTTGAATTTTTTCATATATATATAACATAATTTTAATGAGACTATGTTAATATATCAATAAAATTAATGGATTATACAGGTTTTAGAATTATAAATGTAAAATTTTTTAGTTAGAATCTTATTTTTAAAAAAAATTGAATTTACATAATGGTAAACTAAGGTTTTCAAATGCAATGTAAAGGTAGTTTAAAACCTATGTAAGGTTAGCACTAAAACATTACAAATGGGTAAGTTCTTTTTATATAAAGGGAATGTGATATTTCTATCTTTGGTAAAGGTAACATGGATATTCCATATGCTACATAAGGTTCAATATCTTCATGTATGATTAAGAAGATACTCATGTAAGGGTATACCTGAGCTACGCAAAGTTCAAACAAACACTATATAAGGGAAAACATAACTATATAAGGGTAGAAAACCATTTCATAAGGGTCATTCAAACTCATGTAAATGTAGCATGTGCTTTATTGTGCCATGTAATGGTATCAAAATGCTTATGTAAAGTTAAAATCGAGGCTATGTATAGGTAATACCGTTATTTTAAAATCTATATAAGGATATTATACTATTTTCATAAGGGTAAACAATGCTTAATACTACTCACATAAGGGTGAAACAAACCCTATGTAAAGGTAAATCCTAAAATTTAAAACCCATGTAAGGGTAAACCAAACCTTACATAATGGTAACCGTCCTACATAGAAACTTTTATAAGGGTAAATTGTGTTCACATAAGGGTTAAGCAACAGTTTAAATGCTAAATGTAATGGTAATATCCATCTCATTTAAAGGTAAATATAAAGCCACATAATGGTAAAACACTTCAAGAATAAAACCTACTATAATCATCATATTCTTTCCTAACATAAAACCTATAATTAATATTGGGTTAAAGATATATATAAATATTGAAATGTATAGATATGGATGTAAACTTAAGCATGAGGATATTTGACCATTCATAGATATTATTTTTTTCATCATCATCTTCCTCGATTTCCATCAGTATGAAATTCATTGTATTTTTATATATATACCATTTATAGATCATATATATTGTTTTGAAGTCATAATAATTAATACCATATCACTATCATGTTTTCCTTAAAACTAAAAATTTCATTTAATAAGGCTATCATCTTTTATCTAGAAGTATATAAAATATTTTATATCAAAAAAAAATTGGTTCCCTTATTATATTTTATCAATATCCGTGAACATTAATATAATATTGTTCTTCTCCCTAGAGATTATGAATAAGATATAAACTATGAATTGGGAGATTTTGAAGTAGTTTTATGTAAAAATATTAGCCATATCCTAATTGAAGACAAACCTTTCCAAATATTTGATATAATAAATATGTATGGTGTAAAAAACCAAAAGAGGGTATATTTTAAGAAAATAATAATCAATACAAAATGTATGGATTCCTTATTTAAGGTGATAGTTTATTACACTATAGTATCCACTATAGTTGGGTATAGTTTCAACACATCGTCTGATTTTGTCTTTTAGAACTTGATCATGAGAGAGAATTATTAGGCCTTCATTAGATATATATTTACATAGGAAGAGTTATATTTTAGTAGTAGATCACCAGGTAATGGAAATTTGTTTTTAATAAACCCCTTTTCATGTAGGGTATTTTTTTAATTCTAGTATTTTCTAAAACCCTAATTGTAATGTGGAATTTATTTTATTAAATTTTTATTTTCCAAAACACTTTCTTATAAGGGGATATGATTTTAAACTTTTTTTTAAATATTTCAAGGCAAAAAATTATTTATGTAAAATTATTTTAATGGATTGAAATACTATTTATTGTAAAAAATTATGTTTAAAACATTATTTAATTTTTAAATATTATTTTCTAAAGAGTTTAATTTATGAAATATATTTTAATGTTTTTTATATTTTCAAAAAATTATTTTATAGATTATAGAAATGATCATTTCATTTGTGAAATGTTCTTCAAAATTCATAGATTTAATTCCTAAATATATTTATTTTAGGTTTATTCACTATATATATCATTGACATTCCACATAAGTTATAAAATTAATTTGTTTAGGTTTAAATTTCCAAGAATTATTTACAAGCATTTCTTATGAATGATTAGATTATTTATAATATGTATAAATGTCTGGATTTTCTCCTTTAAATAGAACATTGGTAAAATCTAAAAGTTATGTAATTATTTTCCTCTTTAAAAATAAATTACACATATGTGATGTTTTTTAATAGTTATATTAATGGATTCATAAAAAGAAGAGAAGTATTTATAAAAAAAATTATTTAAAATTTGGTACATGGTTATTGATTATAATAAAGAGGAATGGGGGGTAAACCCACAACCTCAAATTTGTATGTGTCCAAAAATTGATATTTAGACCTTAAATACTACCAGTGGCCATAAAGTTTTCTTATAGATTTTCAAGTATAATTACATTCCATAAAGAGATATTATTTTTAAAAGTAAATTTCTATTGTTTTAAAAAGAGAAATATGGATTTATTTCAATGTCTATTATATTTTTATAAAAAATCGGTTTCCTTAGTAATATGTATTTTTATAAAGTTTTAAATATAATATCGAATTTTAGATTTTAAAAATCATGAATTGTTGTTTAGGGAAAATTTATTCGTTATATCAATTGTTTAATATTTGATATAAAAGGAAATGTTTAAAAAATTGTTTTTATAAAATGTTTATATAGAAAGGATTTTTCCTCTTCTTTTAAAAGCCATTACTGAATAATTTTGTGACCACCCTATGGTTTAAAATTATTTTCATTAGTTTGGTTATGATTAAATTATAAATGGTGAATAATGTTTATTAAGAGTCTAGCTTGAGTGAAGTTGGAAATTTGTTTCTAGAATTATTTATAAACATTGATTTGTATTAAGGTTTTTCAATCCCCTAAATAATTAAACCTAAAATATCCTTAAGTATGTGAAGGAATGTATATTTTTAAGTTAATTATTTTTGTAATAAAAAAATATATAGTATGATTTTCACACCAGATTCCGGAGTGAGATTCTAGGTTTTTCAAAGTTTTATTGTACAGTAATGGGACAGAGTATTCCTGAGTTTGTTTCTCAATGCCTCAAATATCTATATGTGAAGGTAGATCATCTTTAATGAGAATATTTTACTCAAATTATTAACATCCCCTAATGGGAGTGGTATGGAATATAAATAGATTTTTTGGTTGGGATTATATGAACAACAAGAGGAAAAAAAATATATGGGTGATTTATGATTGGCTTACCAAGTCATCTCACTTTATTTTCATATGAGTGTAGAGTTCGGTGGATGTATTTGGGTTCTTGTGTGTGTAGATATTGTTTGGATTCATAGGGTGCCCTTGATGACTGTCACTGACAATGATTCCTAATACACATCATGAATGTTGAGAAGTTTGTCTGAGGCTTTTGGGACCCAATTATGAATGTGCATGGAATTCCAACCTCAGAAAGATATATAGTGAGAATGAAACATCTTTTTTTAGGATATGTTGAGATCTAGTGTGTTGGAATTTAATCAATGTTTGTATGATCACCTATCTTTGGTGGATTTAATTTATAATAAATCTTATCACTTAATTATTTACATGGAACCATCTGAATCTCTATGTGGGAAACACTAAAGGTCGCCCATGTGTTAGACAGAGATAGGTGATACATAACTCATGGGACTGAAGTTAGTGAAGGAAATGATAGAGAAACTTCAAGTTATCTGTTTGTGGCTGTAGAGTATTTATATTCAGTATAAATCTTATATGCACTGACTCTATAGACCCTTATAGTTCAATCCAGAAGACCATGTGTTCCTAAAGTTGTCTCGATGATAAGGTTTGGTTAGGGTAAAATTCTATCATCAAGGTTTATCCAATTGTTCTAGGTCCTACGTAAGGGTATAGAGGTTTCATGACACCTATACTTACCCCAATAATTATACCAGGTTATTTAATTATTCCACATGTTGTAGTTAAGTATATATGTTCATGACCCATCATGCATTATTGACTGAGGTGATTTGGACATCAATGATGGAGTCATATTTTTGGAGTACCCAGTGTTCAGTGAGGATCGACATGAGAGAATCCTTTTTGGGGTGAAAATCCTACTGGTGTAGGTTCTTTGGAATCATGGTAACCATAAGGAGAGTTGTAGAAGAATGGAATCCATATACGGGCTCTGTACCCTCATCTTATTACGTAGGTTTTTTCTTTTAGGGAGTTAAAATCCTTGATGTTGGAGAGAATTTTACAACTCTAATTTCAATTTTTCAGATCCTCTTATATATTTTATTATTTCATTATGGGGTTTTCTTCAGAGTTAGCATGGTGTTACTGCTATTGTAGGAACCCCATAATTTGATATATTAAAATAATTAAATATAATAAAAAACACAAGCACATATTTTTAAAAATAATAGTTTCCCATTTTTCAAAGTATGGTATTGGAAATATAATATTTTCATTGGTTTTATTACTTTTCTTTTATCCTAGGTATGACTTAAAATTCCTTTGCATTGAACCCATGGTAGGTGCGCAGTCTCATGAGGATATTAGAGTAATTAAATTAACTAAATTAAATAATTAATTTCATTTTATTATTTGGATGAACCTAGAAACTAACACATTTATAATCACTACTATGAAAACTATAAAGGGTCATCCACATAACCCCAGAGATTGGTAGAGCCACTATTGAGAGGATCTTTGATGAACCAATTTGGGGGGTCATAGATTGGCGATCGGAATAATCAGAAATATGCATTGGTGTTGATGTATAACCTATGTAATTGTTCTTCACCAAAGATCGATTCAATGATTATGTAGGTATTTTATATTTTGATTAATTCATCATTATAGAAATTCCATGCATTGATTATATAAATGAATGTAAATTTTTCTTATACCTTGTTTAATAATGGACCTATTGATTTTTTTCATTGGACTTAATGTATTTTTTTTATTAGATATTTATTTCTAATTTTGATTCTTACTTTCACAATTGATATGTGGGTTCATAATGAACATCGATGAACTCACTTTGTTTATTATGTCCTTCTCCATCTATTCTTCTTTTCTTCGTCATCGACACATAGATTTTTTGTGATTCAGCAATTAATCTGGTTCAAGATATGAATCAACCCATATTCATCAAGTTTTTTATGATTGATGGTAAAGACGACAATTCAAAGATGTGGTGGGATTAATGATGTAATGTGGACAGAATATTGAGTAATGGACTATGTGTGAAAATGATAAAGCATGAAAGGAGTTTTTTCAATGTGATAGAATCACATTATTCAAGTAATGTATATTCATAATTTGATACTAGTGAGGATTCTTACATGGTCAATGCACCTGACAGATTATTTGGTGATGATTGATGTAGATCTGGGTGTTGTTTTTAAGATTCGAGGAGAAGGTGATCTTTTTAAGAAAAGCTAGACTGTATAGTTTGTATTCTAGAGGAACACACACCATGTTTTCCATTATATATGTTTTCTAGGGGTTCAAGCATTAATTAAATATCACACATCATGTGGCCTGGCCAACACACCATGTGACCATGCATAGATATCCAATCAGTGTATATGAAGTACATGCTTGGGGCCCTAAGTGGTCCCATATGCTATGTTCCCTAAAAGACATGCAATATACCTGGGTATCATGACATGGTCAGTACGCCAACATTATATTACACCCAATTTTCACTAAGGTACACATCATACACCCTCTTCGAATGTTATACCTCCGGTGTTTCCTTCAACAGGACTCTGATATGGGCCTATAATTATTCTATTTTAAGTTGTTTTCTATATAAACCGCAATAATAACCTTTTTTTTTATATTAGATATATGGTTTTAGATGGAATGACTGGTTTTATTCTTCCAATATGTTTGGATTATGTTGATTGTGTAATGTGTTATTCATAGTGATGGTGGGGTTGGAAAACCCACTAACAACATCTATAGATCAGGGTGTGGTTCCCTCATTTCTTTAGTATGAGTAGGATTGGACCCCCCCCCCCCCCCCATAAAAACCCTGTGGTGTGGGTCTTCTATCTATGGAGTATAAACCCTTCATCATTCAGCCTTAAAAAAGTGTGGGTCCTCCACCTTTTAAGGAAATCACCCCCTTAGGCGCGATTCTTCATTGATGATGTGAGGGTCCCCTATAGCAGATCTAGTGAGGATTACATTGGAATACTGGAATCGAGATAGAATTGTATCTTGGAACATCATATAGTCCCATCATCCTTATCTAGAGATAATGATCAATAGTTTAATCTCTCTACCTCCCTCTTCATTTAGTTACCTCTATGATCACATATATTGTTGGGTTTCTACTATCTTATTATGGATTGAGCTGAATATTTATTTCTATTACTTCCCATTTGGTTTTCAAAAAATCCTACTAAGTATGTATGTACTCACCCTTGGAAGGCATTTTTCCATACATGGTGTGTCTTATGTACACGATTGGTAGTTAGATGGTAAATTTTGCGGGGTTTTATTGGTGAATCATACAAACACTTAGTGTCAGTGATCGTATGAGGTGGGGGGTTGTGACGTCCTGTGTAATGCCCCGACCCCAGTTACCCAGAGTCGGTGCATTATTACATAACACTGTCATGATTACAGAAGACCAAATCTTGAAAGATCTATTCGTTTAGTAGCCTTGGAAACACTAGATACATTCATAAATGTTACATTACATCATAAAGTGAAAAACTAAAATAACATAGTGTCCATAGTCCACACTCATATCCCCTCAGATTATCCTTGAAGGTCAGTCATAAAACACTTCTTCACATCCTAGGAAAAATAAAACATAGAAAGGGGTGTGCTCGGATGCTCATTAAGGATAACAATATAGCAGAAACTTTCATAAATAAGCATAAACATTTTAGGCAATGTATAACTAAAACAAAAGCCTTTTAAACATGAACTTAATCATAATATGGAAAAAATAAAATGAAATAATTCCATTTAATTATTCACATGGATATTATACTAGTCGAATAATCACATGAAATATCAATAAACACTTTCATAATGATGGAATTCATAATTCCAGACTATCATAACCACATAGTCAAGGCCTTGTGCCAATAATACAAATAAGATTTTGTCAAGGCCTTGTGCCAAGACACTATTTTGTCTCACGATACCTACTGATGCATCGAGGAGCTATAGTGGGCTCCACCCATCACTTATTAAGTCCAATGAATTCCTCATATGAATAGGTTTAAACATAACATACACATTTGTATTAAAACTAGCATACAAAATTTCAATACTTTCTCCATAAACCATGAATTGTATAAAAATAACACATCCACAGTAAAACATATCACAAAAACATCAATAAAATATGGAAGTTTTGTATCATAATAAATCAACTTCAAATAAGTTTAAAATCCAACAAAGGATGTGACATAGATGAAATCAAATCTATTTGAGAGAAATATCTCTCTTTTTTTAAATCATTTAAAAGTCACATATCTATAAAATAAAACATTTACTTTGAAAATATCCTTATTATCTTGTAAGGGAATATTTGAAGATTTTATAAATGTGGAAAATAGATGCACCCGCTATATAAGTTAAAAAAGTCATTCTTACCTTAATTCTATCGAAAAGGTTAAAAAGGACCTTGTTTGGAAAAATACTGAAAGATTCTTCTAAAAACATCTCATAAAAATTCAACAAGGGTATAAATGACTTTATCCCATAGTATGTAAAATAGTAAGAATGATTTGAAATACATTTTTAAGAAACATGGATGTGGATGATAAAGAGGTCCCAATAGATAATCACGTATAAACAACCTCAGATAATGAAAAGATTGTAAAATAAACCCTGATGTTGTACTTTTCCCTGGTTGAGGGTAGTTTAACCTCCTGTATAATGGTGAAATAATTGTTATTAAATTATAAAATAATCATATACATTAATATTATATCATATATGATCTTTTAACATTGTTTTGTTAATAATATCTTATTATTATCGTCATTTCGGGTCTTCACTTACTCATTTTATTTTATATGATTTGTTACATAGGCCATGTTTTTTATAGATAGGTTGTATATTATTCATATCCAGAATGATATCAAGTCCTTAAACATTATTTTTAGTTATCAAATGAGAATTAGACTTGAATGGATACGATGGGGAATGAATCTTATCAAGTTCATGGAGATGGTAGTCCGCACGTACGCACGAGCTACAATATCAATCTCTTGATATTAAAATAAAATATAATATGATGGTATATAATATATACAGAATAATTATCATGTTATATGTAACGCCCCGACCCAGCTACCCAGAGTCGGTGCATTACTTCGTAACATTGGCAAGATCACAAAAGATCAAGTCTCAAAAGACCGATTAGTTTAGTAGCCTTGGAAACACTAGATACATTCGTAAATGTTACATTACATCATAAAGTGAAAAACTACAATAACAAAGTCTCCATAGTTCACTCTCATATCCTCTTCTGACAATCCCTGCAGGTCATTCATAAAATACTTCTTCACATCTTGGAAAATATTAAAACATTGAAAGGGGTGAGCTCAGATGCTCAGTAAGGATAACAATATTGCGGAATCTTTCATAAACAAACATTAACATTTAAGGCAATGTATAACTAAAACAAAATCCGTTTAAACATAAACATCAACATAATATGGCAAAAGTAAAATGAGGTAATTCCATTTACTTATTCACATGGATATTCTACTAGTCGAATAATCACATGCAATATCAATAACCACTTTCATAATGAGGGAATGTATAATGCCAGACATTCCGAAACATTTTTTCAAGGCCTCGGCCAAGACGTCTAAAATGATTAAGGCCTCGGACAAAACCATAAATCAAATGGGGAAAGGCCCTCGGCCAATTCCACGTCTAGTTGTCTCATGAGACCTACCGATGCATCGAGGAGCTATAGCGGGCTCCACCCGTCACTTATTAAGTCCAATAAATTCCTCATATGAATAGGTTTAAACATAACATAAAACAAAACATAATCGTATCACATAAAACATGCATAAAGGAAACATAAAATTTCCATATTTCAATCACAAGATATCAATACAACACATTGATATAATAAAAACGTTTTCAAAACCATTTTCAATACCAAAATAAAATATAGTTAAAACTTTGTATTTATTTTTCATAAAAAAAATGATGGCTTGTAGAGGAAGCCGAAACTCAAATAATGGTCACGGCGGCGGAGAAGTCGTTGTCGCCGCATAAGTACGGAAAGAAAAACATTCCCTTTTGTCATTTAGAAAAACGCTTCATATAAAAAATATTCCTTTTGAATAAATTTAAAAGTCAAAGGGGTTTATACACTGTATAAAGGAAAGTTGTTTATAAAACCAAATGTGCCTCAATGAAATGAGATTGAGAAGAAGTACCTTTCAAAGATCATTTCTAAATAGAATAGATATATTATGTGTATTCACTATATGTACACATAAAGAAAGTATAAATACTAGATAATATCATGACATAATTTTAAAGTAGGAGATTAACCCAAAGAATAGAAATTGGGTTAAGAAGTTCCCTTACCTTGTGTCCGACTTGATTCGACCGTTCTTTAACCTCCTGAATAATAAACTAGAGTTAATATATACTTTATTAAGAACCTTTTTCAAGTTCAGTATCCCTTTTATATCCCTTATTACCATGTTATGAACATTATTTAATTATTTAAGTTAATAATGGTCGTTTTGTCGATCTTTGGTACTTGAGTCAACAATAAACTTCTTATTATGTGGTAGAATATCCATTATCTCCAGAATTATATTAATGATTTAGATGTCATATATATCATATATATCTAGTATATACATTCATTCATAATATTACGTAATATTTAGAGGTAAGAAATGAAATGTACCGTCCATGGAGACGGTAAGCCGTACGTACGCATGAACGCTACTTTCATTTCTATTTCGTATTTAATGGAATGAAATCATAATGATATAAATTTATAATATAATTAAAGTATAATATAGTGTATAATACCATTTAATCCATCCTTTATACATCCCACATATGGCATTAACGATTCAAATCACTTTGAGGGGGCGGTAGTCCGCACTTTCTAAAATGAAATTATCACATTTTACCCATAATGGAAATCATAAAGTATGCCATAAATGAGAAATAAAGAAGCATAAGGAAAACATAAACATAATATATATATCATATATGAATATAGTTTCATCAAAATGGCCACCATTATAGGTGTTAAAATAATTTGAACAATCATCGTTTCGTGAGGCAGTATTTCGCCACCCACAGAAATAGTTTGTTATTTAACCATTAGATGAAGGTGTGTGTAAGTGTAAACCAAATCCTTATCATAACAACATCCTAGTATATTTTAGATACTGGTGTTGTTACAAAATAAATGAATAAAAGAGTTTAGGGGGTTGGAGAAGAAAAATAAAACAAAACAACATTAGAGAAGACATTACCTCAAAATCGGGTAACTCTTTTTGGTTTGAGCCAAAGGATTCCTTGAGAATAGTTCTTCCCAAGGTGAGGCTTCTAGGAGTAAGAGGGGAAAGTTGGGAGAGTATTTGGGCAGAGTTTGGCCGAGCCAAATGGCTTGAAGGTGTGAATAAGGTGGGAGAGGTGGGGGCCTTTTATAAGTGGAGAGGAGGGGCTCTTTTGGAAAGATTGAAATGTTACATTATTACACAATGATTTTCGGATTCTAAAGGTCCCACACTTAAATAATTCGTGGATAAGGTGATAAGGGTTCTAAATCTACCCATCCTATAGTCTTTGGACAAGTGTAAGCCTTGGATTTTACATTATATTTTCATTTTATTAAAATCGTTAAATAATGAGGTCATCGCTGCATCATAATGATGTCATAAATAATTTAATTTATTTAATGTCTAAAAATTATAAAAAAAATACTATGATGTAGGAAATATTATTATATTTCTAATGAATATTTATAGTCAAAATTTGGACTTGTGTAACCCCAGTTAAAAACTGTTTTAGTAAAACAACTCATGTTTGTGTCAATTTAATTTTAACATTAAATAAATATATATTAATGTCATTTTCCAACTAAAGTGGCTCCATGGGGTCCCCAAGTTGACCCATGGGTTGTCTTGGTCGGCCATGACTCATCCAATAGGTGTAGAACAAGTGTCAAGCTCATATCATATTATTAAAACATTGTTTTTACCTTAAACTACACTAATTACCTCTAATCGCGATTAAGAACTTAAAAGTTACTATTCACCAAAAATTATTTTAATCTCATTGAACCACATTTTACTTCTTAATGACAACCATGTATGTCGGATTTTTGAAAATAAAATCACAGAAGTGGTAATATTTCATTTAAATGAAAAATTAGTTATTTAACTACCACTTAGTGGTTTCACTATTCATCAAAAATTGATGTTTTTTAGAACAAAGCCAAAATTTCACCCTAAGCTATAATTGATATTCCGAATTCAAAAATGATGTCTATTTTACAAAATTCCTAACATATAAGTTTCATTAATTAATTTTATAATTAATTCCCGCTGTTACAACAAATAGTGTGTTTTTAAGAAACAATTTATATCAAAAGATTGGCAATTGTTTATGTCCAATTTCAATGTTAAATTAATTCTAATGACCATCATTGGATAAAATGGTAAAAATATATTCTAATTATACTTTAAAACCACTAAATAGTATAATTTATCACTATAAATTATTTTGATTAAAAAAGTTGTTTTTAAGTAATTTTCACTATTCATAAAAAATTAGAAGTTCTCAGAAAAATACCAAAAATTCAACATAGGCTAATTTCGATATTACGAATACAAAAATGAAGTCCATTTTGAAATATAAAATTTATATAATTTTAAAAAGTGGTTATTACTATTCATAAGGGCTACTTTGATTAGTCGCGGTGTTTTAGAACTCGAACTTGCGTACAATGCAAGCTATTGCATTATTGAAAGAGAGGCGTATCGTGGAAGCTCGGGGTGTTACATTCTCCCCTCCATAAATAAATTGCATCCTCGCAATTTGATATTTTTCTTTGAATATAAGAGGTTGAAAATAGAAAATACCTTTGTAGAAAACCCACATCGGAAATAAGGTTAATAAAATTTAGCCTTAATAAGAGGGAAAGGGAAATGAAAAAGTCACCACCCAATTATGATCTCGATTAGGATAATATTGGTGGAAATTAGAGACATATAATTGGAGGAAAAACGTAAATATTTGTAGGGAGTGATTGAGGTCATCAATCCCAATCAACTGTCAAATTGAGGGCCTCAAAGCCTTCAATCTATGTTGATTTAAAATATCATCAGTTCAACAAGACATAAGGTCTTAGGATAACACATTTTTTTTTGTTTTAATATCCCTTTACTAAAGTTTAAGAATTAATTTATTCATTGAATAAGAGATAGGTTTATATATATTTATGCTTGACAATTAGAGTTTCAACCTTCAACTCATCTTTCACTCAAAAGATAATAGAACTCAAAAATATTATACTTATCCTAATTATATAAGGTTCCAAATGTTAACAGATACCATTTAGATTAGTAAAATTATTTTGTAATAACTGGGGACTTTCTGTAGTCTAGTGGTAGGAAATAAAGGCCTGTCGCACTATGATTGTGGGTTCGATTCCTGCAGCTTTGTCCGACGCGACGGGTTATGCCCCACCCTGCAGGTTGTCCTTTTCCTAAAACTATAGTATCATAATATTCCAAAAATAATCTTCATAATTTTTTTAACCTTAAACAATACTATCCAAAGATCAACTTAATCCACTCCAACCTTTATAATTATCCAATATACCTCTGTCCATACATTCTCTAAAAGGTCTCTTAATTCAAAAATAAATTTATCAGATTCCCCAAACAAAGTAAAGTTTCTCTTATTGTCACATACTAAAAATATAATTACCTTCATCATATTAAAACCTTACTAAAATCAACAAGTACTGCAGTACAATCCTTATATATATATCACATTATTCTAATAACCAGAATATAATCCATGAGTCCAAAAGCACCAATACATTAGTTATTCTGCTTCAACTATAGTAACAGCATAAGATTGTCCTTGATCCCTTGGCCTTTTCTGAGGTAAGCTTCCCTGACGCTTAGGACATTCATTTGCATAATGACCCATTTCTCTACAATGATAGCATTCAACTTTGATAGCCTCTTTCTTTCCCTTGCAATCACAAGCCTGGTGACCCTTTTCTCCGCATTTATAACAAACTACCATTCCTTTTAGACAAGTACCATGGTGATTCTTCCCACAATTATCACATAATGGAAAATCCTTCTTTCCCTTTTTCCCTTTATCTGTCTCTTGTTCCACCTTTCTCTTCTTCTCATGCTTTACTTTGTTGTCATAATACTTAGAGAATTCCTTTTCTGTCTTGATAGCACACGCGACAATATCTTCGTATGATGAGAAGGATTGTGATACTAAAGATCGACGGAGAAATGGTTTTAACCCATCAAAGAAACGATCAATCTTACTCCTTGGGTTACGTATATAATCGGCAGCATGCCTCTCTAACCTTGTAAAGTTAGCCTCATATTTTGCGACATTCTCATCCTCCTTCGGCCTCAGACTCAGAAATTGCCTTTCCATATCTGCTCGATGGTCACGAGGAAAGTATTTTTCTAAGAAAAGCTCTTTGAACTCCCTCCATTCCATATTTGATACATCATCATCTTCCTTTGTGTTTTGAATCAGCGACCACCACTGATCGGCATCTCCAGTGAGGCGGTAAACTGCCATGACAACCTTCTCCCTTTCACTACTCCCCAAGGCATGGAATATTTTCTCTAAGGAATTTATCCATTGCTCAGCTACTATAGGATTTGTACTCCCATTGATGGTTGGTGGTTGTTGCCTCATGAAGCGGTCTAACATTGATCCTCCACATTGCGGATCAGGGTGCTCCATACGAGTAAGGTTATTATTCATAACCTGAGTGAGTTGTCCCAGTATGGTAATAAGTTGATCAGCACCAGTTGTATCTCCAGATCCACAATAATTATCTTGAGCAGGAGGGCAATCCCTACACGGAGTGCATGCATTGATACGGTTTCCATTCCTTCCACTAGGCGCCATTTCTAAACAATGGCATAAACTAGATTAGTTTATGAATCAAAATACATAATTCCATACTTGTAAAACACTTTACGTAAATTGAACTATTTATGGATATAATCCATAATCATAAAAAAAATGTTTTCATTGAGGAAGTATATACTCATAACCCTTCATAGTGGTTTGTAAATAAAATGAGAATTATCCTAAGCATATCCCCCGGGAGTGTCGTAACCAAGAGTGCAGCAAGGCCCATTGTTGTGCACCAGTTCCCGTTCGAGTCTAGCTCAAAGCGTTGTTTTTGGGTTTTACCCCTAGGTACATCTGTGCCAGAGCCGCCTGTACTTGCTCGTATCCAGACAGGGATGTATTGCTTGGAAAACTCATAACATCTCTATAATACCAAAATTCTAGGAAGTTCTTCTATACTAATCCTCAAAGTCTATCTTCGGGCTATGTGCTCTAATCGGAGTTTATCTAAATCTAGCTTCCAAGGTTAGTACTAAACTGCCTCTAATACTAACTGTAACGCCCCGACCCCAGCTACCCAGAGTCGGTGCATTACTTCGTAACATTGGCATGATCACAAAAGATCAAGTCTCGAAAGACCGATTAGTTTAGTAGCCTTGGAAACACTAGATACATTCGTAAATGTTACATTACATCATAAAGTGAAAAACTATAATAACAAAGTCTCCATAGTCCACTCTCATATCCTCTTATGACAATCCCTGCAGGTCATTCATAAAATACTTCTTCACATCCTGGAAAATATTAAAACATTGAAAGGTGTGAGCTCAGATGCTCAGTAAGGATAACAATATTGCGGAATCTTTCATAAACAAACATTAACATTTAAGGCAATGTATAACTAAAAAAAAGCCTTTTAAACATAAACATCAACATAATATGGCAAAAGTAAAATGAGATAATGCCATTTACTTATTCACATGGATATTCTACTAGTCGAATAATCACATGCATTATCAATAACCACTTTCATAATGAGGGAATGTATAATGCCAGACATTCCGAAACATTTTGTCAAGGCCTCGGCCAAGACGTCTAAAATGATTAAGGCCTCGGCCAAAACCATAAATCAAATGGGGAAAGGGCCTTGGCCAATTCCACGTCTAGTTGTCTCATGAGACCTACTGATGCATCGAGGAGCTATAGCGGGCTCCACCCGTCACTTATTAAGTCCAATACATTCCTCATATGAATAGGTTTAAACATAACATAAACCATAACATAATCGTATCACATAAAACATGCATAAAGGAAACATAACATTTCCATATTTCAATCACAAGATATCAATACAACACATTGATATAATAAAAACTTTTTCAAAACCATTTTCAATACCAAAATAAAAGATAGTTAAAACTTTGTATTTATTTTTCATTAAAAAAATGATGGCTTGTAGAGGAAGCCGGAACTCAAATAATGGTCACGGCGGCGGAGAAGTCGTTGTCGCCGCATAAGTACAGAAATAAAAACATTACCTTTTGTCATTTAGCAAAACGCTTCATATAAAAAAGATTCCTTTTGAATAAATTTAAAATTCAAAGTGGTTTATACACCGTATAAAGGAAAGTTGTTTATAAAACCAAATGTGCCTCAATAAAATGAGATTGAGAAGAAGTACCTTTCAAAGATCATCTCTAAATAGAATAGATATATTATGTGTATTCACTATATGTACACATAAAGAAAGTATAAATACTAGATAATATCATGACATAATTTTAAAGTAGGAGATTAACCCAAAGAATAGAAATTGGGTTAAGAAGTTCCCTTACCTCGTGTCCAACTTGATTCGACCGTTCTTTAACCTCCTGAATAATAAACTAGAGTTAATATATACTTTATTAAGAACCTTTTTTGAGTTCAGTATCCCTTTTATATCCCTTATTACCATGTTATGAACATTATTTAATTATTTAAGTTAATAACGGTCGTTTTGTCGATCTTTGGTACTTGAGTCAACAATAAACTTCTTATAATTACAAGTTTTTTATGTGGTAGAATATCCATTATCTCCAGAATTATATTCATGATTTAGATGTCATATATATCATATATATATCTAGTATATACATTCATTCATAATATTACTTAACATTTAGAGGTAAGAAATGAAATGCACCGTTCATGGAGACGGTAAGCCGTACGTACGCATGAACGCTACTTTCATTTCTATTTCGTATTTAATGGAATGAAATCATAATGATATAAATTTATAATATAATTAAAGTACAATATAGTGTATAATACCATTTAATCCATCCTTTATACATCCCACATATGGCATTAACGATTCAAATCACTTTGAGGGGGCGGTAGTCCGCACTTCCTAAAATGAAATTATCACATTTTACCCATAATGGAAATCATAAAGTATGCCATAAATGAGAAATACAGAAGCATAAGGAAAACATAAACATAATATATATATCATATATGAAAATAGTGTCATCAAAATGGCCACCATTATAGGTGTTAAAAGAATTTGAACAATCATCGTTTCGTGAGGCAGTATTTCGCCACCCACAGAAATAGTATGTTATTTAACCATTAGATGAAGGTGTGTGTAAGTGTAAACCAAATCCTTATCATAACAACATCCTAGTATATTGTAGATACTGGTGTTGTTACAAAATAAATGAATAAAAGAGTTTAGGGGGTTGGAGAAGAAAAATAAAACAAAACAACATTAGAGAAGACATTACCTCAAAATCGGGTAACTCTTTTTGATTTGAGCCAAAGGCTTCCTTGAGAAGAGTTCTTCCCAAAGTGAGGCTTCTAGGAGTAAGAGGGGAAAGTTGGGAGAGTATTTGGGCAGAGGTTGGCCGAGCCAAATGGTTTGAAGGTGTGAATATGGTGGGAGAGGTGGGGGCCTTTTATAAGTGGAGAGGAGGGGCTCTTTTGGAAAGATTGAAATGTTACATTATTACACAATGATTTTCGGATTATAAAGGTCCCACACTTATATAATTCGTGGATAAGCTGATAAGGGTTCGAAATCTACCCATCCAATAGTCTTTGGACAAGTGTAAGCCTTGGATTTTACATTATCTTTTCTTTTTATTAAAATCGTTAAATAATGAGGTCATCGCTGCATCATAATGATGTCATAAATAATTTATTTATTTAATGTCTAAAAATTATAAAAAAGGAAATCTTTTTATCTTTCTAATGAATATTTATAGTCAAAATTTGGACTTGTTTAACCCCAGTTAAAAACTGTCTTAGTAAAACAACTCATGTTTGTGTCAATTTAATTTTAACATTAAATAAATATATATTAATGTCATTTTCCAACTAAAGTGGCTCCATGGGGTCCCCAAGTTGACCCATGGGTTGTCTTGGTCGGACATGACTCATCCAATAGGAGTAGGAAAATTTTCAAGCTCATATCATATTATTAAAACATTGTTTTTACCTTAAACTACACTAATTACCTCTAATCGCGATTAAGAACTTAAAAGTTACTATTCACCAAAAATTCTTTTAATCTCATTGAACCACATTTTACTTCTTAATGACAACCATGTATGTAGGATTTTTGAAAATAAAATCACAGAAGTGGTAATATTTCATTTAAATGAAAAATCAGTTATTTAACTACCACTTAGTGGTTTCACTATTCATCAAAAATTGAAGTTTTTTAGAACAAAGCCAAAATTTCACCCTAAGCTATAATTGATATTCCGAATTCAAAAATGATTTCTATTTTACAAAATTCCAAACATATAAGTTGCATTAATTAATTTTATAATTAATTCCCGTTGTTACAACAAATAGCGTGTTTTTAAGAAACAATTTATATCAAAAGATTGACAATTGTTTATGTCCAATTTCAATGTTAAATTAATTCTAAAGACCATCATTGGATAAAATTGTAAAAATATATTCTAATTATACTTTAAAACCACTAAATAGTATAATTTATCACTATAAATTATTTTGATTAAAAAAGTTGTTTTTAAGTAATTTTCACTATTCATAAAAAATTAGAAGTTCTCAGAAAAATACCAAAAATTCAACATAGGCTAATTTCGATATTACGAATACAAAAATGAAGTCCATTTTGAAATATAAAATTTCTATAATTTTAAAAGGAGGTTATTACTATTCATAACGGCTACTTTGATTAGTCGCGGTGTTTTAGAACTCGAACTTGCGTACAATGCAAGCTATTGCATTATTGAAAGAGAGGCGTATCGTGGAAGCTCGGGGTGTTACATTATACTTATTATTTACATCAATTACACATCATTATCATACCCATCCAAATAATAATGCTTTGAATAACAATTACACCATGACGTGGAGACTGTAATCCGTACGTACACACGTATGGTGACAGGTCATTAAAAGGAAGGATAGAATACTGAATATGGTTGTACCATATTTATAATAACATCACAGTATGTAGAAGATACTAAACTAATTATTTTATAATGTAAATAACAAAGAAATAATAAGTGGAAGACGAAACGAACTTGAATGATGGTGGTGAAATTATTATCTCTTCTTCAGGTTCTTCCTTTTGATTTGATCAAAAGGGCCCCTTAATCTGGATTTCTGACTAAAGGAAGGACTTAAGGATGAATTTAGGGAATTTTAGAGGATATTTTGTCAGGTTTTGGATGATCCAAAAGGCTTTGAAGGTATGAATTTGAGAGAAGGGGGAGTTCCCTTTTATAAGAGGGGGGAGGGGCACCATAGGAAAGACATACAATATTATTTTATAACAAATTCATATTCAGTTTATAATGGATTGAAAGTGACTTATTTCTAGGATAATGTGGAGATGTGTAGAAATCCTTTCATCCAATAGATTTTATACTGTTTTGGGTCACTATATTAACCTTATCATTTATATTTATCTCTTAGTTAAATAGTTTGACATTTACCATGTCTCTTCATATTTTTTATTATATAGTTAATAAACACACTATAATATTCCAAGAGACCCCAAAGTGGTTATTTAA
Organism: Viscum album; assembly: GCA_963277665.1. NCBI lineage: Eukaryota > Viridiplantae > Streptophyta > Magnoliopsida > Santalales > Viscaceae > Viscum > Viscum album. Next base: position 175,511 of record CAUJRU010000935.1, read on the forward strand.
TGATAAAACTATCATTATATAAGTTTTCTGGCCTAACCATATATTTTTAGGAATATTATATCAATTTATAATATAATATTTGTTTTAAAAACTCTTTCATGTCAAATATGAAACTATTTAATAATTGATTTTTTTACAGTATTAACAAATTTATTAATTCAAAAAAAATTCATTTATGTAATCCTAACATGTCATATTAACCAATAAAATTCATGTATGTCATCAAAAAATTCAAATTATATTTATTTAAACATTTATAATACCAATTATTTTATTATTTCATTAATAATGAAAATACTGCATCATTATTGTGTCATTAATAAATTTAACTATTCAATGTATAAAAATTATAAATTATATTCCTTTATGTAGGAAATTGTTTTATATTTTTAATGAATATATATAGTCAAAAATATAACATATATAACCCTATGTTAAAATGGTTTTTCTAAAAGATATATGCTTTTGTCATTTTTGAATTTACTTTAACTTAATTAATATAAATTGTCATAATCACTTAAAATTGGCTCCATGTGGTCCCAAAATCAACCCCAAGATTCTCATGTTCAGAAATGTATCAACCAATAGGGTTAGGACACGTTTTGGGGTAATTTAATATTATTATACTATTATTTGTTACCTTTATTTACCATATTTTCCCACAAAAATATTTACCGAAGTAATTATTCAAAATGTCTAAAAATAAAAGATAAATATTTACACAATTTGGATCTCTTGATTCTAAATATGGAATCCATTTTTCTAAATTCAAAATAGAGAAGTGGAATAAATTAATTTAAAACTAATTCATGTTGTCAAAACAAAAATCGTGTTTTTAAGAAATAATAACTATCAAAAGATTGGCACTCGCTTATGTCCAGTTTAAATGTGAAATTATGTCCAATGACCAACATTGTATTAAATGGTAAAAATATAATATAACTATACTTTAAAATCACTCAAATTTATAATTTATCACCATTAATTATTTCGATTAAAAAAGTTGTTTTTAATTAAAATTTAGTAATTTTCACTATTCCTCAAAATATGAAAGTTATCAGAAAAGTTCCAAAAATTCACGCTAAGATAATTTCGATATTCCGAATGCAAAAATGAAGTCCATTTTTAAAGATAAAATTTATAAAATTTCAAAAATAGGGTATTACTATTCATAACAGCTAGTTTGATTGGTTACGGTGTGTGTTAGTACTCGAAGTTGCGTACAACACACGCTACTGTATTATTCAAAGAGAAGTGTACCGTGGAAGCTTGGGTTGTTATATTCTACCCTCCTTAAAATAATTTCGTCCTTGAAATTTCTAGAATACTACCACATGAAAAGACTCGGGTGGTTCTTCATCATAAGATCCTTAGGTTCCCACATTGCCTCTACCATCTTATGCTTTCTCCATAGAACTTTTACCAGACGAGTCGTCTGGTTTCTCAGCACTAGTTCTCTCTCATTAAGAATCTTAACAGGCTCTTTGCAATAAGACAGATCGGGTTCCAGTTCTAATTCCTCATAGGTGAGTACATGCATTGTGTCAGGCATGTATTTTCTCAACAGTGATACGTGGAACACATCCTGAACTTTAGAGACACTTGGCGGCATTTCCAAACGGTAAGCTATAGCCCCAATTCATTATAGAATTTGAAATGTCCGATGTACCTGGGACTCAATTTACCTTTCTTACCAAAATGTATAACACCCTTCCATGGAGATACCTTCAAGAAAACATGATCTCCTACCTGAAATTCCAAATCATTCATTCTGTTTTCAGCACAGCTCTTCTACCTACTTTGAGCTGCTTTGACGTGGCTTTGGATTGCCTTCACCTTTTCCATCATTTAATCCACCAGTTCTGGGCCTATGAGTTTTCTTTCACCAAAATCATCACAACAGGTTGGTGTGCGACATCTCTTTCTGTATAATGCTTCATATGGTGTCATCCGAATACTTGAATGGAAGCTATTGTTATAGGAAAATTCTACCAAAGGTAAATATTGATCCCACATACCCTGAAAGTCAAGTGAGCAAGATCTCAACATGTCTTTTAAGGATTTAATAGTCCGTTCTGATTTTCCATCAGTTTGGGGGTGGTCTATAGTGCTCAAACAAAGTTTAGTATCCAGGGCTTTCTGAACACTTTTCCAGAATCTTGAAGTAAAACGGGGATCGCGATAAAAAACAATAAATAGGGGTACTCCATGAAGTCTCAAAACTTCATTAATATATAGTTTTTCTAGACATTCATGTGGTAGATCTTCTCTTATAGCAAGAAAATGTGCCGAATTGGTATGACAATCAACAATGACCCATATTTCATCGTCCATTCTAGGAGTCTTTGGTAGTCCCATGTCAAAGTCCATCATGATATTATCCAATTTCCACTCAGGTATGGGAAGAGGTTGAATGAATCCTCCAGGCTGTTTCCTTCCAGCTTTCACTTGTTGACAAACCTTACATCTTGACACAAAATCAGCAATCTCCCTCTTCATGTTTTCCCACCAAAAATGTTCCTTCAAATCTCTATACATTTTGGTGCTCCATGGGTGTATAGAGAAATTGGAACTATGAGCATCATCCAAGAATTCCATTTTTAGATCATGTTTATTGGGAACACAAAGTCTCTTCCCAAATTTCAAAATTCCACCATCATACATAGAGTTACTCAATCTCCCATCATTCAATGCTTTAATCGTCTTTTGAAATTCTTTATCATCGGTATGAAAACTCTTTGTCCTTTCTAGTAAAGATGGTTTGAAAACCATTTGAAAAAGTATCAATGTTTCACCTTCCATGGTAATTCCTATATCAATCTTCACAAGATCCATGAAAATAGGATCCCTTTCAATTCTCATCATGTTCAAAACTCCATGATCCTTTCTTCTCAAAGCATCTGCCACCCTATTTTCCTTCCCCAGGTGGTAGTGTATCACGTAATCATAATCCTTAAGTAATTAAATCCATCTCCTTTGCCTCATGTTGAGTTATTTCTGTAAGAAAATATACTCAAACTCTTGTGATCGGTATATATCTCACATTTTTTACCATAGAGATAATGTCTCCAAATCATCAAAGCAAAGATTATAGTAGATAACTCAATATCATTAGTAGGATATTTTTTCTCGAGAATTTTCAGCTATCGTGATGCATAGGCAATAACCCTATCATTCTGCAGAAGGACACAACCAAGTCCTTTCTTCGATGCATCACTATAAATAACAAACACATAATTCCCCGATGGTAGAGTCAATATAAAAGAATTGAAAAATCTTCTCTGAAGTTATTCAAAACAATATTCACACTCTTTTTTCCAAACAAATTTAACCCCTTTATGTGTGAGATTCGTTAATGGGTTAGCCAATCTGGAAAATTTCTAGAAAAAACACCGATAATAACCTTCTAAGACAATAAAATTGCGTACCTCGATTATACTGGTTGGTGCTGGCCATTCTTGGATTGCTCTTGTCTTCGAAGGATCATCAGAGATTCCATCCATAGAGACAATATGGCCAATAAAATAAATCTTATGAAGATAGAATTCACACTCTCCAAACATCCCATATAATTCATGTCTTCTAAGAGTCTTCAGGATAATGCACAAGTGATTTTCATGATCTTCGTAGCTTTCAGAGAATACCAAGATATCATCAATAAATACCACTAAAAAATCATCGAGATATTCTTTGAGAACTCTTTCCATTAGATCCATGAATATAGAGGGTGTATTAGTCAATCCAAAAGGCATTACTGTAAACTTGTAATGCCCGTACCTGGTTCGAAATGCTGTCTTCGGAATTTCTTCCTTCTTCACACACAACTGATGGTATCCAGATCCAAGGTAAATCTTTGAAAATTATTGAGCTCCATGTAGTTGGTCAAATAAATCATCAATGTGAGGTAGGGGATACATGTTCTTTATTGTTATAACATTTATTTCCCTGTAGTTTATACATAACCTCATAGATGCATCATTCTTCTTAACAAAAAGGACAGGGGCTCCCTTTTGAGAAAAAAGGGAAAATAAATCCCTTATTACTCAATTCCTCTAGTTTTTTCTTTAGTTCATCTAATTCCACAACGGCCATTCTATAAGGGGTCTGTGATATGGGCATTGAACCAGGAATTAAATCAATGGAAAACTCAATTTCTCATTCGGGAGGATGACTAGGTAAATCTTCTGGAAACACTTCTACATATTCTTTCATAATAGGTACATACTCTATTTGAACATTACTTTCCTCATCCATAGTTATTTCATTCTCTTCCTCCCCGATAATTGAATTTAGTTGAGCTACTGGGGGTGGATCTAGATAAGAATTAAGTGGTGTTGATTCTTCTCTAAAGACAAGGTGTCCCTTATCATCATCATCAAAAATCGTAACATCCTTCTTCTTAAAATAAATCTTTGCATCATGGTATGCAAGCCAATCCATACTGAGTATTATATCAAATTCAATCATGGGTAAGACGATGAGATCAACAGATAAAGAATATTTAACTGCTCTAATGGGGACTGATTCACAAAACATTATTGCAATGATACTTCCATTATGAGTTTTAACTAACAACTCCCTTGTTAAATCAAAATGGAAATATCTAATTTTCTTATCAAAATGGGAAGATATGAAACAATGTGATGATCCAGAATCAAATAAAGCATTTTCTAAACTTGAGGAAACCATTAAATTACCTACCACCACATCTTTCAAAGCTTCTACCTCAATAGTAGTGATAGCCTAAGATTGGCCTTGATACCTTGGCCTTTTCCGAGGTAAGTTCCTCTAACAATTAGGAAATTCATTTGAATAATGTCCAATATCCCTAAAATTGTAGCATGGAACATCGATAGCTTCTTTCTTCCTCTTGGAATCATGAGTTTGGTGGCCTTTTTGACCACACTTGTAATAGACTCGCATTCCCTTCAAGCAAGTACCTGAGTTTTTCTTCCCACATTTACTGTAGGATGGATATTCAGATTTTCCCTTATTCCCCTTATTTCCATTCCCAGAGTGGTCAGTAGATCTTTTCTTCTCTTGCTTTGCTTTAAAGTCATCAGACTTAGAGAATTCCTTTTCTGCCTTGATAGATCATGAGACAATATCTTCGTACGAAGAGAAGAATTTTGAGACTAATGCTAGACGAAGAAATGATTTTAACCCATCCACGAAATGATCAATCTTACACCTTGGTTTACGTATATAATCTGATTCATCCCTTGATAACCTTGTAAAGTTAGCCTCATACATTGAGACATTATCATCCGCCTTTTGTCTCAGACTCAGAAATTGTCTTTCCATATATGCTCGATGGTCAAAATGAAAGTATTTTTCTAAGAAAATATCTTTGATCTCCCCCCATTCCATATTTGATACTTCATCATATTCCTTCATGTTTTGAATGAATGACCACCATTGATCATCATCTTCAGTGAGGTGGTAAACTGCCATGATAACTTTCTCCCTTTCACTACTCCCCAAGTCATGGAATATATTCTCTAAGTAATTTATCCATTGCTTAGCTACTAGTGGATTTGTACCCCCATTGAATGTTTTTTGTTGTTTCCTCATGAAGAGATCTAACATTGACCCTCCACACTATGGATCTGGGTGCTCCATACGGGTAAGGTTATTATTCATAACCTAAGTGAGTTGTCTTAATATGGTGATTAGATGATCAGCACTAGTTGCATCACCAGCTCCACTATAATTATCTTGAACAGGAGGGAAATCCCTACATGGAGTGCGTGCATTGATACAGTTTCCGTTTCTTCCATTAGGCACCATTTTTAAACAATGGCATACACTAGATTAGTTTATGAATCACAATACATAAATCCAAACTTATAAAACACATAACATGAACTGAACAGTTTATATATATAATCCATAATCATAAAAATGTTTTCTTTGAGGAAGTATATTCTTATAAACCCTTCATAATGGTTTGTAAAGAAAATGAGAATTATCCTAAGCATATCCCACGGGAGTGTCGTAACCAAGAGTGCGGCAAGGCCCGTTATCGTGCACCGGTTCCCATTCGAGTCTAGATCATAGAGGTGTTTTCAGGTTTCACCCCTAGGTACATCTGTGACAGAGCCACCTCTACCTACTCATATCCAGACATGGATGTATTGCTCGGAAAACTCACAAAATCTCTACAATACAAAAATTCTAGGAAGTTCTTCTATACTAATCCTTAAAGTCCATCTTAGGTTTATGTTCTCTAATCAGAGTTTATATAAATCTAGTTTCCAAGGATTGTAATAAACTTCCTCTAACACCAACTGTAATTCCCTAACCCTAGTTACCCAGAGTCGTAAAAAACATTGTCATGATCACAAAAGATCAAATCTTGAAAGATCGATTAGGTTAGTAGCCTTGGAAACAATAGATATATTCATAAATGTTACATTACATAATAAAGAGAAAAAATAAAATAAAATATACTCCATAGTCAACACTCATATTATCCCTTGAGGTCAGTCATAAAATATATCTTCACATCCTGGGAAAAATAAAACATAGAAATTGGTGAGCTCAGTGCTCAGTAAGGATAACAATATAGTAGAAAATTTAATAAATAAGCATAAACATTTAAGGTAATGTATAACTAAAACAAAAGCCTTTTAAACTTTAACTTCAGCATAATATGGAAAAAATAAAATGAAATAATTCCATTTACTTATTCACATGGATATTCTACTAGTCTAATAATCACATGCAATATCAATAACCACTTTCATAATGATATAACACATAATGCCAGACAATCATAACCACATAGTCAAGGACTTGTGCCAATAATACAAATAAGATCTTGTCATGGCCTTGTGCCAAGACAATAGTTTGTCTCATGAGTCCTACAAATGCATCGAGGAGCTATAGCGGGCTCCACCTGTCACTTATTAAGACCAATTCATTCCTCATATGAACAGGTTTAAAGATAACATAAACATTTGTATTAAAACTAGAATACAAAATGTCAATACTTTCTCCATAAACCATGAATTGTATAAAAATAACACATCTGCAGTCAAACATATCACAAAACTATCAATACTATATAGATGTTTTGTATCATAATAAATCAACTTCAAATAATCTTAAAATCCAACAAAGGATGTGACATAGATGAAATCAAAACTATTTGAGAGAAATATCTATTTTTTTGAAATCATTTAAAAGTCACATATTTATAAAATAAAAAATTCACTTTGAAAATATCCTTATTATCTTGTATGGGAAGTTTCTATGATTTTATAACGGCGGAAAATAGCTACACCCACCGTATAAGTTAAAAAAATACATTCTTACCTTAATTCTGTCGAAAAGGTTAAAAAGGTCCTTGTTTGGAAAATGACGGAAAGATTATTTTATAAAAATATTATAAAAAGTAAACAAGGGTATAAATGACTTTAACCCATAGTCTATAAAATAGTAAGAATGATTTGAAATACATTTTTAAGAAATATGGATGTGGATGATAAAGAGGTCCCAGTAAATAATCACGTATAAACAACATTGAATAATGAAGAGATTGTGAAATAAAACCTTACCTTGTACTTTTCCTTGCTAGAGGGTAGTTTAAAATCCTATATAATGGTTAAATAATTGTTATTAAATTATACAAGAGTTATATAAATTAATATGATGTCTTATATGATCTTTTAATATTACATGTTTAAAAATATTTTAGTATTATCGTCATTTCGGGTGGTCACATACTCATTTTATTTTATATGTTTTGTTACATAATCCATGTTTTTTATGGATAGGTTGTATCTTATTCATATCTATAATGATATAATGTTCTTAAAAACTATTTTTAGTCATCAAATAAAATTATAATTTAATGGATACGATGGGGAATAAATCTCAATGCGTCCGTGGAGACGGTAGTCCATACGTACGCACGAGCGACAATACCATTCTTTTGATATTAAAATAATATATAATTGGATGGTATATCATATATAAAGAATAATTATCATGTTATACTTATTATTTACATCAATTATACATCATTATAATACCCATCCAAATAATAGTGTTTTGAATAACAATTACACCACGACGTGGAGACGGTAAGCCGTACGTACGCATGTATGGTGACATGTCATTCAAATGATGGATAGAATACTGAATATTGTTGTAAAATATTTATAATAACATCACATTATATATATGTTACTATAGTTATTATTTTAGAATAGAAATAACAAATAAAGAAGAAGTGGAAAAAGATAGGAACTTGAAATAGGGTGGTGAAATTATTACCTCTTCTTCAGGTTCTTTCTTTAGATATGATCAAAAGGGGTCATTAAGATGGATTTATGACTAAAGTAAGGCCTTTAGGATGAGTTGGGGGAATTTTAGAGGATATTTGGGCAGGGGTTGGCTGAACAAAAATGCTTTGAAGGTATTAATTTGAGAGAAGGGTGAGTGCCCTTTTATATGAGGGGTGAGGGGCACCTTATGAAAAACTTTAAATATTATATTATAATAAATTCAAATTCATTTCATAATGGCTCCAAAGTGACTTATTTATAGGATATGGTGGGGATGGGTCGAAATCATTTCATCCAATATATTTTATACAGGTTTGGGTAACTATATTAACCTTATCATTTATATTTAACTCTTAGTTAAAAAGTTTGACATTTACCGTATCTCTTTATATTTTTATATTATATAGTTAATAAACATACTATAAACTTCCAAGATACCCCAAAGTAGTTAATTAATGATACAAATATCATTATATAATTCCTTTGGCTGAACTGTATATTTTTAGAAATATTATATCAATTTATAATATAATATTTGTTTTAAAAACTCCTTTATGTCCATTTTGACACTATTTAATAATTGATTTTTTAAGTCTTAAAAACTTTATTAATTCGAACCAAATTTATTTAATAAATCCTTACATATCATATTAATCAATAAAATTCATTTATGTCATCAATACTTTCAAATTATATTTACTTTAACATTTATAATACCAATTATTTGATTCTTTCATTAATAAGAAAAATACTGCATCATTATTGTGTCATTAATAAATTTAATTATTAAATATCTCAAAATTATAAATAAAATACCATTATATAGGAAATATTTTTAGATTTATAATGAATATTTATAGTCGAAAATATAACATATATAGCCCTATGTAAAAATTGTTTTGCTAAAAGATATATGCTTATGTCATTTTTGTATTTACTTTAACTTAATTAATATAAAGTGTCATTATCACTTACAAGTAGCTCCATGGGGTCCGAAAATCGACCCATAGATTCCCATGGTTGGAAATGTTTCAACCAATAGGTTTAGGACACGTTTTAAGGTAATTTAATATTATTATATTATTATCTTTACCCTTATTTACCAGATTTAAACATAAAAAATATTAACCGAAGTAATTATTCAAAATGTCTAAAAATTAAAGTTACCTATTTAAATAATTTAGACCTATTGATTCTAAATATGGAATAAATTTTTCTAAATTCAAAACAATGAAGTGCCAGAAATTAATTTAAAATTAATTCCCATTTTCAAAACAAAAATCTTGTTTTTAAGAAATAATAACTATCAAAAGATTGACACTTGATTATGTCCAGTTTAAATGTGAAATTATGTCCAATGACCAACATTGGATTAAATGGTAAAAATATAATCTAATTATACTTTAAAATCACACAAATTCATAATTTATCAGTACTAATTATTTCTATTAAAAAATTTGTTTTAATTCAAATTTAGTATTTTTCACTATTTATCAAAATATGAAAGTTATCAGAAAAGTACAAAAAATTCACCCTAAGATAATTTTGATATTATGAATCCAAAAATGAAGTCCATTTTGAAAGAAAAAATTTATAAAATTTCAAAAAGAGAGTATTACTATTTATAATGGCTAGTTTGATTGGTTGCGGTGTGTGTTAGAACTCGAAGTTGCGTACAACACACGTTACTGTATTATTCAAAGAGAAGCATACCATGGAAGCTTGGGGTGTTACATCCTAGACCTGGATGCCACTTAATGGGTACCCCAGTCTAGGTGGCCCACATGTCCCCAAGCACATCTTACCGAACACTAGAGACATACAACTAGTAGTGAGGGCCTAGGGTGTGTCCGTGGGAAGACTATTCCCTCATTAGTAGAGTTTAGCACAATCGAAGGACTATAAAGGAATAGTAAATAGTGGAAGCAATATAAATAAATAGCAGAAGAAAACTGATGTAATGGATAAACAAGAATAACAATAATTATATCAAATAGAACAATGATGATTTAATATTAGGTCACTAGAAAACTAGAAATCATGGATACAATATAACAGGCATACCATGTTTCACAAAGTAAAAGAAAACAAAGAATAATTTAAGAATCCTGAGATACTACTTGATCATATTCCATCATGCTCCATCCTATCAGCACACATTCAAGTATTAGATGTGTCATGCTTCCCTTTGTCAATTCCTGCAACCATGTAATCTACTCTGGGTACTAAACGATTCCCAGAGAGGGTGTGAGATAAATCTCAATGGGCCACCACCAATGGTGTCTATAACATCTAGCCCGTGTAAAGGAAAATACCAGGGTGCAGGCATATATATATATATATAAGTAAAGAAATCAATACAACATATCTAAAAAACTAAGTACCTGATTCAGCCCTCAGCTGGTGTCTGAACATGTTACCATTTCATTAAGTGATCTATTACCATTTAATGTTAATAGGTCACGTGAGGCATAGCCAGCACCTACATGACCTCGTGATAGTATAAGTAGTAAATTTACTAAGACATAACAAGGAAACCTGACAAAGATATCTAGTGAGGGAGTTCCAGGGTAATTACCAAGGTAACATAAATCTCATGGAATTATAACTCAATAGTATCTGTTTCTAGCTCAGGGGTAAGAGTGTAATCCAAGGTGCGTAATCCAAGGCATTCCACAATAAGAAGCCTACCGAGTCCAAGGTGATCGACCAAGGTAAAATGAGTCTATGCAAAGATAGGGCCCTATGGGCTTTCACCATGGAAGCTACTAGACAATGTTGGATCCAAGGATTGTATCCGATGTATCATTTAATAATGAAAAAATACCCTATAGTAGTATACCGGGCATCCAACGAATAGACAAGAATCAGAGTATATGAGGGTATCAACCTAAGAAAACTGTATCCTTGAATCAAAATGGCGTTCCCACGACCCAATGTATTTTCCTCATAGAATCCAAGGCAAGCTCGAGTTAGTCCATTTTTATTTAGTATTGTAATCATGTAAAAATCCATTTGGTTCAAGTGTTTCCTTTCATTAGTGTGGATAGGAAAATTAGAGTTGAACCCATTTATTTGTTAGTACATGCCTTGTCTTTCATTAGTGTGGATAAGTTAAGTAGAATCACAACCATTTAATCAAATCTTAATTAACCATTGAGGAATATTCAATTAGAGAGGTTCAGTCTTCTACATTCCATTAACATAGAAAGGGGTGCTACAGACATTTAAAAATTATTCCATCTCATTTATTAAGGCCAATTTATATACTTATTATACTTTCCATTTCACATTTCTCATTTCACATTCACATTTAATAATCATTTGGAAGAACTTTCCTTATGTGGGTCAAGTGGTGAGAATAAATGGTACATGCCATTATGAAATTATCATTAACAACAATTAATTTAATATATGGAGATCACCTTTAGAAATATCAAGCAAAGGAACACCCAAACAGTGGCTCAAATGTGTCAAACACTAAAAACCCAATTATGGCATAACCTTTGTCATGAGGCGGATTGAGTTGTGGCTGTAACCACTAACAACTAATCACATATTTGGTAAGATCATTACCATACGAACCTAAAAAGTATAATCATGGAATGTTAATTTAAGAAATTTTTTCCAATGAAACTGGTGGGACCCACACAAACATTCCAAAAACAACCAACTTTAAGGATGAGTTATAGAACACCCACCTTAGGGTTGTATGATCCTTATCCTTTAGTATCGACCCTTGGTTTTCCTCGGTTCTGATTATATCGAAGAAGAAGTGAAAAACAATCACATTGAGATAACCAGGTTGAGAGAGAAAGAGAAGAAGAATGGATAAAGAGGACTCGAGTACTTATCGTTTCACGTCCCACGTGATGATCAGAAGCTCGATCGGATGCCGGATGAAAGAGATCTCTCAATTCCAAGTTTAGATCTTCAAAAAGCTCCAAATGGGAGATAATTAGGTCAATCCTACAAAAACTTGGATTATAGAGGAAGGGGTTGGATTAATAGATCATTAAGGGTGTTTAGGACATTTTACATAGGTTTTTAGCCTGAGCACGGTTTGCAAATCTGTACACAAACCGTGCAAGATAGTTTTTCCCAAAAAGTATTCCTCCGCATGGTTTGATCAAACTATGTTCCATCCAAGCACAATTACCTGGGAAAAGGGGCATTCACACGGTTAGGCCACATGACCATGTGCAAACCTTATGAGGTTCCACTGTTCGAAAAAAACATCATCCTCACGGTTTTCCAAACTGTGCGAAAGTCTGTTTTCTCCAAAAAGATGGATCTAGGCTCCGAACAAGCCCCGTACACCCTTGGAACCTTTACTAACTCATTAGGAATCCATATTAGGTCCAAAGTATATATTTACACCAAAAAAATGATTCAAACCTGATTGAAAAACCAGGTTCTTACAGTCCTTCCCACTTATAACAACTCACCCCATGAGTTCTCCTTGCAAGGGTAAGGAAATACTTTCTGAGAACAACTCTATACATTGGGCACATACATCAACTTCCCTCTCCCAAGTATTATATTGTACATTCCCTTGCTACCATATCACCCATACGAGAGGGGCATACTTGCCTCATAGAGCCTTTGTGCTTCGGTCAATGATGCATACTAGATACTCATCAAAGGTTGCATTGAATTCTAAATCAACTTCCTCAGGATCAAAGGTATGATATGGGTCAGCATGATATTGGAAAAGCTCTGAGATATGAAACACTTAATGCATGGCATGGTACCTCTGAGGTAGTAGCAATCGATAAGCTATTGGCCCGACTCTTTCTATAATCTATAACATCCCAATGTAATGATGTGAAAGCTTTCCCTACTTTCTTAATCTTCTATGACCTAGCCTGGGCGATACCAAAAAAAACATGATCCCAATCCCGATTCTGAAGAGGCCTTCGATGGAAATTGACATAATATTTCTATCCAGACTGAGCAATAGTCATACATTTCCTAATCAGTTTTTCCTGTTTTGAAGTATCTTGAACAGGATGAGGACCTAGTAGGGATGCTTGACCAACCTCTAGCCAACACATGGGTTAATAGCATGACCTACCATATAAGTACACAAAAGGATACATTATAATCATCCTATGAAAACTGTTATTATAAAAAAACATTATGTGAGGGATATGATTCTCCCAAGAACTGAAGAAATCAAGGATGTATGCTCAAATAAAATCCCCCAAAACCTATATTGTTTATTCTGATTGACCATTAGTCTGAGGGTGAAAAGTTTTTCTTAGAAGCACATAAGTTCTCATAGCTTTCTGAAAACACTTCTAGAACCTTGAATTGAAATGAGCATCCCTATCTGAAATGATAGTACATGGAACCCCATGTAGTCGTATGATCTCAAGAACATATAGTCTTTCCAAATCATCAATTGAGAAAGTCTCCCAAATAGAAATGAAGTGGGATGATTTCGTTAGCCAGTCAATGACTATGAAGATAGCATTGTTACCCCCAACTAAATTGGTATTCCGACTACAAAATCCATAGAAACATCTTCCCATTTCCATTCTAGGACTGAAAGAGGCTGTTACAAGCCTGTAGGACTCTGTTGATCCACCTTCACCTGTGGAAAGGTGGAATACCAAGTGATGATGCCTCTATTGTAACACCCTGAGATTTTATGATAAGTATTCTTTTTAATTTATTTGATGTCATGTGTTTTATGATACACCAAGATTATCTTGTGCTATACGTAACACTGTATTAGCTTTCAGTATATGCAACACTATTCTTAGATTGTGTTACACACAATTTTAAGTTCATTTGATAATAGTCATTATATATAACATTGAGTGTGTGTATATATATATATACATTCAATATATAAATGAAAAACGTTTGGATTCTGTTATAACAAAACAACAAAGGAGTCTTGCACAACACACAATCCTGACTTGGCTTGCATTACACGCAATCACGACCTTCCTCGATAGCGTGTGTAGTACGCAATACCGAGTTTCGCTAAACAACGATATGTTATTATAATATTATAAACTAGCCGTTATGAATAGTATTAACTGAATTTTGAATTTTATAACATTATAATTTATCTTACACATTTTTTAGAATGAGGTATGAGAACAAAATCAGTTTTTCGAATAAAATAAGCATTTTTCAAAAAATGAAGTTTTACCGCCTTTTGATGGCGCACCCACATTAAATCTAGTTTTGACATTTTTATAAGTTAAATTTAAAAAAATAAAATTCTCCCTTGGAATCAGGATATAAAAATTTAATTTGGATAAATGTTTCATATTATTCTGATAGCTTTCATATTTTGATGAATAGTAAAAACACGCTATATTTTAATTGAAAACAACTTTTTTCATCGCAATAATTTATATGGGTAGATTAACTTTTTAATTGGTTTTAAAGTTTAATTAGAATATATTTTTACCATTTAATCCAAAGTTGGTCATTGGAATTAATTTCACTCTGAAATTGGATATAAACAAGTATCAATCTTTTTATAGTTATTGTTTCTTAAAAACACGCTATTTGTTTTGATAACGGGAATTAGTTTTAAAATTAATTAATTCCAATTCTATGTTTTTAATTTCGAAAAATAGACATCATTTTTGAATTCGGAATATCAAATATAGCTTAGGCTGAATTCTTGGTATTTTTCTGAAAAACTTCAATTTTTTATGAATAGTGAAAACACTCCGTTTTTGGTTAAAACTGACTTTTTATCATCATTTATTTGATTTAAATTTATTTTTTGTCCAAATATATAAATAATACTTATATAAGTTCAATTTAATTAATTTGAGTCATTTTATAATAATTTTAGATAAATAAAATATTTATTGAACTTTTCAT
This sequence comes from Viscum album, assembly GCA_963277665.1. Taxonomy (NCBI): domain Eukaryota; kingdom Viridiplantae; phylum Streptophyta; class Magnoliopsida; order Santalales; family Viscaceae; genus Viscum; species Viscum album. Next base: position 190,663 of record CAUJRU010000935.1, read on the forward strand.
CATCTTTTACCCACCTCCTAGGATAATTTAGAAATTCACATAAAACTTAATTTTACTGCTTCTGTGAGTGGAATTTCAAAAATTCGAGAAAAACTGTTAATATAAAGGACTAAAATTTGGTTCAATGAGATGAAAATAATTTTTGGAAAATAGTAACTTTTTATTTTTTTTACCACGGTTAAAAGTAAATAGGGTAATTACGGGTAAATATGATATTATTACTAGCCTAACACATATCTTAATTTTATTTGATAAGTTTAATTTGACAAAAAAAACCTTATGAATAAAATATTACCATTTAGGCCCACTTGGATTAGATTATGACATTTATTATTAATTTATTTAAAGAAGTGTTAAAATAGTTAAAATCAAAGTTTAATAACTAAAACATTTTTAATATAGGGCTATACATAAGATAAATTCAACAATAAATATTCATTAGAAATATAAAAAGATTTCATACCTAATGGTATTTTATTTATACTTTTTAGACATTAAATAATTTAAGTTATTTATGACACAATGGTGATGCAGTAATTACCTAAATAATGAAATATTAAAATAATTGATGTTATAAATACCCAAAAAAGTGTAATTTAAGACTTTTTATGAATTCCAAAAAATTTATTGGTTAATATGACATGTTAGTATTGAATTAATTAACTTTTTTTGAACTAATAATAATGTTATGATTTTCACAAAAATCCATTACCAAATAGTGTCAAAATTGACATAAAATAGTTTTTAAAACAAATATTATATTATTAATTGTTATTATATTTCTAAAAATCTAAGGATCGACCAAGATTATTATAACATGATAGGTGTATCATTAGTGGACCACCTGGGGGTCTCTTGGATGTATATGGTAATTTTATTAACTATATAATATAAAAATACAAAGTTACATGGTGAATGTCAATCTAATTAACTAAGAGTTAAAACTAAAAGATAAGGTTAATATAATGACCCAAGCCTTTCAAAAATCTACTGGTTAATAGGATTTCGACCCATCCCCACCTTAGCTTCTAAATAAATCAATTTGGAGAAATTAAAAACCAAATATGACTTTATTATAAAATAATATTTTAAGTTTTTCCAAAGGTGCCCCTCTCCTGCCATATAAAAAGGGCACCCCTTTCCTTTCCTCTTAACACCCTTTTGAGTCTTGAAGCTCAGAAAACCCCTTCCCACTTTCCTTCTCCACTTCCCTAGAAACATTCTGGAGGTTCTGGTCTTCTCAAAATACCAAATCTACTTTCTTAAGAGAAAGCTTAAAGGAGGTGCGTCGAAGAAGAGGCAATCTATTCTTCCGATTCTCTCAAGTTTTATTCTTCTTCTACTTCTTATTATTTAGTTGTCTCATTATAATGTAATAACATAAGTATTATGTATATACTGATATGTTATTATAAATATGAAACAACCTTATTTCACCTTCTATCCATCCAATGGAAAACGAAATCACCGCGCGTGTGTACGTATGGAATACCATCTCCACGCTGTGGTGTAATCTGTTTTCAACCACCACCTTACTTGGATGGGTATAATGGTGTAAATAAATAACTATATATGATTATTGTAAAGTTATATTGATTCTTAAATATTATACATACACTTAAATACAATTCTACAATCATGGGAATGATATCATCGCTGGTGCGTACGTACGGACTACCGTCTCCACGACGCGATGAGATTCATTCTCCATGTTAACCATTCATGAATGATTATAACGTATATATAATGAATAATAATGAAATATATGACATAATAATGATACTGCATTTATGTATATATATATATATATATGTATGTCATCTATTTAATTCCATTCAATTCATTAAGGAAACAAAAACAGTGTTCATGCGTACGTACGGCCTACCGTCTCCATGAACGGTGTATTTCATTCCATTTATCGATCTATCATATATATATATGTATATACTGAATATATATTATACATAAATCATGTTTTAAATTTTGGAATTATGTAAATCAGTATATAAGTAATAATATCAAGAACAAAAATTCGAAACACGTACGATAAATGAAACGAGTTTACGCAAAATTCTGCTTTAATGTGGAATTTACAAAATAACGGGTAATATAAAGTCATAAGTGAACCATATATGATATCATAAAAATGAATATGATTCTGTAAGAAGTCAATTACATTATTTAAATCATTATACATGAGGTTAGGATACATACGAAGCATATCAGACGTAAGGTAATGGATAACTATTCCAATATCATTCTTATCCAAGATTGTTTATTCGTAAGTATTTACTGGGGTTATTGTTATCATCCATGACCATGTTTCCTAAAAATGGTTTCATGTATGTTTAAAGTATTTTTTAACCATTTTGGAATTTTACTACATTGTATGTAAGGAATATTTCTTTTACGAGGTACTTTTTGACTTTTCCGGCAAAAGTACGAGAAGAACGTTTTTTAACTTATACGGAATGAAAGGATTTTTACAGTTTTATAAAGCCTTATTTTCATGAATCTTCCTAAAAAGGATTTCATGAATATTTTCAACAAAATATTTTTCTTTTAAAATTGCATGACGTTTTGTGAAAAGAAATTGATTTTGAAAAAGAAAGGATATTTTCCTCAAAATTCATCTCAAGTGTTTTATCAAAACCATTTTCCATCTAAGATGACATTATTTCATATGTGTATGTTTAAAGTATAATGTATATATTATTTACATGGTTTCAATTTTCTTTTTATGAAATGATATCCATTTGTTTTATATGGATTATGTTATGATTGGATGATGTTTATGAAACCCATTTTATTTTTTGGGTTATGATGAATGAATTATGTTTATTTTGTGGCACAAGTAAGAATGATTTAATTATGAGATGGGTGGGACCTATATATCCCTCCAATTCATTGGGTAAAGATTTATATCTCATGAGATAGACATGGATAGAATGGTAAGTTAATCTGGTTCAGTAATACAGGACTGGAACAAGGAGTGAACTCGATTCAGAATGGGACTTTGTCCACTAAGATGGTCTTGGCAGCAATTCATTTGCGACTATGGAAATCATATCATGTGCTTAATGGTTCCCACAATTACATGTTTTATTCCCATGATATTTTATTATGATTGATGTTTCTTTATGATCTATGCCTTTTGGACTGGCATGTTTTATGTCATTGCTCAATATTTTTATGTTTAAACATTATGTTTATGTTTTTAAGTTTAAATGTATATGATTTTTTTAATTTTCTCCTTGCTTACCCTTACTGAGAATTTGAGCTCACCCTTTATATGTTTTCTTTTCCCCAGGATTTAAAGAATGTTTTTTGGTAATAAAACAAAAGGGGAAGATCTTTATGGGAGATGTTGAAGATCTTTCACCACGATTAGAAGATTTTGTTCCAAGTTTCCAAAGACACTAAACTATTACGGTCCTTGAGTATTGGTTCTTGTTATGTATTAAGTATTTCACAAAAGTAATGTAATGTCCATGAACGTCAAGCTTCGGGCCACTACAGTTGGTATCAGAGGAAAGGATTAGGACCCTTTGGAATCTAGGATGCAGAAAATTTAGTGAGATCCCTAAAGATATTTCAAAGGTATGTCTAGGGAGTATAAGTATAGGTTATAGTCCTAGAATTACGGTAAAGATATTAGAATTAAACCTAAGATGTTATATATTGAAGTTATTTCCCCTTTATTATGTTGTTTTACCAATCATGATTTTTTCCTCTCACACTATTCTTTCTGGGTTTTAGAAAATGGACGGAAACAGGAAGATTCACGATAATGGAGAATATGATGGCCAACGGAATGATATTCTTCATGATTAAGAAAATGAAATGGGATTTGGAAGGTGAAACATTGTTATTATGCCTAATCAGTAATCTCATAATATGATCAATAATCTTAGATTTGGTATGCTTCCTGACTCAGCTAATAAGAGAAAGATGGAGATTCATAATGATCATAGAGGAAAGAAAGTTCAATTTCCCTCATGTAAGTCACGTGGGAAGAGGCATCAAGGAGAATGTTTCAAAGGAACTAGAAGATGCTTTGGGTGTGGAAAAGAAGGAAACAAATCTTGTAATTGTAAATGAAAAGGTTCAGTTAACACCATGGACAAGGATAATGGTATTACTAAGAGATCAACAGTGGTTAAGTGTTTTAAATGTGGAATGTACGGGCATTATGAAAACCAATGCCCTAAGGGAAAATCTCATAAAGAGAATCAGAATGGTCATATGGGTAGTATTAATGTGGATGGTGATGAAGAGACTACAAATGATATGTGAGATGAAAGAATTGTTGAAGCTCGATCAATGGTTTAAGAAGTTAGTGGAATAATTACATGTTTATCAAGAGTAATGTTGTATAAGTAATATCATGGTACTATGGAATAAAGAGACATCTAAGGATTGTTACACTGTTGTCTTTCCTTACGTTTTTAAAGTGTATGATGAATGGTACCAGTAACCATGAAAGGTTATTTAGACATTTTTAGAAAGCACCTAATATGCGCATAAAGAAGTGCTAAGGAGATAATGAAATGTTTGATAGTATTAATGAGATGAAGAATTATATAAGGACAAAGTGATATCATGGTTTGAGTATATAGAATTTTTGGGATTTTAGTATGTGTAAAGAGTTATCTTTTGACAGCATTCATGTTTTCACTAAGGTTCAATGGGTATTCATTTTTCAAGAGAATACATGATTAAGGTATTCACAAGATTGGAATGTGATCAATAAGATATATTGGGGATAAATGATGGTATTGACATGCCTGGTAGATGACATTTCTAGTAATTGTTTTCTTTATACTATGATATTGGACATATGTATTTTGGATAAGGCAAAAGATTGTAATGGATTATGTTGGAAACAAGTTAGTATTGTTTAAGGCTAGAACTTTTTTCGATATTATTGATGGAATGTCATAATGATGTAATTTTAGAAAAAGGACTACCTGCAAGATGGGCGACAACCCGTCGCCTCAGACAAGGCTGCCGGAATCGAACACACAACCGAAGTGCGACAGACCTTCATCGCCTACCACTGGCCTACAGGAAGTCTCTGGTTAGTAGAAACTAGTTTTATTATATTAAGCGGTGTGATAGATGAAGTATAAGTCCATTTTTGGAACCATATATGATTAATCTCACCATAGATGGACTTATATATATATATATATCTTTTTCTAACCTTATGTTTGAGACAGATGGAATGACCTATCATTCTATCACATGATCTGCTCACACTTCACGGAAGACAAATGCAACTTCATTTCTTTAAGAGATGAAGTGGATTTTTTTTAAGGCACAAACAATGGTGAGATTGTACCGAAATAAAGTAAGAATTCTTCTAATTCAAATTCTTCAACTTTATGGAAATGATTTTGAAAACAAAAAAATGTTGTCATAGTGCTCTCATATCTGTTGAATCGGATGGTACCTTAGATCATCACAAATTTATGGCTTTGTGATTGTTGGCTTTTTCATAGCCATGTCCTCTACCACTCTTCATCAGAAGTTGATGGTTATATTTCCCTTCCATATCCATATTTTCATCTATATTTTTATATTTGGAAACCTAGTGATTAGTTAATTTGGGTAACCCTTACGTTTCATAATTTTTTTAATGTTTAGGTTTGGTATTCCTTTTTATGATGTGGGTTTCTATGAAAGAAACTTTCAAGTAGTAAACCATTTATAACCCCGACAAATTTTGAGGGAGAAATTTATTTTAAGGGGGGTAGAATGAAACACCCTGATATTTTATGATAAGTATTATTTTTAATTTATTTTATGTCATGTGTTTTATGCTACACCAAGATTATCTTGTGCTATACGCAACACTGTATTAGCTTGCAGTATACACAAAAATATTCTTAGATTTTGTTACACACAATTTCAAGTTCGTTTGATAATAGTCATTCTACGCATCATTGAGTGGATACATAAATATATATACATATAGATTCAATGTATAAATGAAAAACGGTTGAATTCTGTTATAATGAAACAACAAAGGAGTCTTGCACAACACGCAATCACGACCTTCCTCGATAGTGTGTGTAGTACGCAATACCGAGTTTCACTAAACAACGATATATTATTATAATATTATAAACTAGCTGTTATGAATACTATTAACTAAATTTTAAATTTTATAACATTATAATTCATCATAAAAAATTTCTAGAATGAGGAATGAAAACAAAATCAGTTTTTCAGATAAAAGAAGTATTTTTAAAAAAATGCAGTTTTACCACCTTTTGATGGTGCACCCACTTTAAATATAGTTTTTGACATGTTTATAAGTTCAATTTGACAAAATAAAATTCTCCCTTGGAATTATGATATAAAAATTTAATTTGGATAAATTTTTCATATTATTCTGATAACTTTCATATTTTGATGAATAGTAAAAACACGCTATATTTTAATTTAAAACCACTTTTTTCATCGCAATAATTTATATGGTTAGATTATCTTTTTAATTGGTTTTAAAGTTTAATTAGAATATATTTTCACCATTTAATCCAATGTTGGTCATTGGAATTAATTTCACTTTGAAATTGGACATAAAAAAGTATCAATCTTCTAATAGTTATTGTTTCTTAAAAACACGCTATTTGTTTTGATAATGGAAATTAGTTTTAAAATTAATTAATGCCACTTATATGTTTTGAATTTGGAAAAATAGACATCATTTTTGAATTCGGAATATCAAATATAGCTTAGGCTGTATTTTTGGTATTTTTCTGAAAAACATTAATTTTTGATGAATAGTGAAAACACTGATATTTTGGTTAAAACCGACATTTTAAAATAATTTATTTGTTTAAAAATTATTTTAGGTCAAAATAGATACATAATACATAAATAAGTTCAATGTAATTAATTGGAGTCATTTTATAATAATTTTAGATATATCAAAATTTTATTGAACTTGTCACCGTCTTTTACCCACCTCCTAGGAGAATTTGGAAATTCACATAAAACTTAATTTTACCGCTTCTGTGAGTGGAATTTCGAAAATATGAGAGACATGGTTAATATCAAGGACTAAAATGTGGTTCAATGAGATGAAAATAATTTTTGGTGAATAGTAACTCTTTACTTTTATTTGCCACGGTTAAAAGTAAATAGGGTAATTAAGGGTAAAATGATATTATTATTACCCTAACACATGTCCTAATTCTATTGGATAAGTGTAATTCGACCAAAAACAACCTTAGGATTAAAATATTACCATTTAGGTCCACTTGGATTAGATTAGGACATTTATTATTAATTTATTTAAAGAAGGTTTAAAATAGTTAAAATCAACGATTAAAAACTAAATCATTTTTAATATATGGTTATACATAAGATAAATTCGACTATAAATATTCATTATAAAGATAAAAATATTTTACAACTAATGGTATTTTATTTTTAATTTTTATAAATTAAATAATTTAAGTTATTTATGACACAATGGTGATGGAGTAATGACCTAAATAATGAAATATTAAAATAATTGATGTTATAAATACCCAAATAAGTGTAATTTGAGACATTTTATGAATTCCACAAATTTTCTAGGTTAATATGACATGTTAGTATTGAATTAATTAAATTTTTTCAAACTAATCATGCTGTTATGATTTTCACAAAAATCCATTACCAAATAGTGTCAAAATTGACATAAATTAGTTTTTAAAACAAATATTATATTATTAATTGTTATTATATTTCTAAAAATCTACGGTTCGGCCGAGATACTTATATCATGATAGTTTTATCATTAATGGACCACTTGGGGGGTCGCTTGGATGTATATGGTAAGTTTATTAACTATATAATATAAAAATACAAAGTGACATGGTAAATGTCAACCTAATTAACTAAGAGTTAAAACTACACAATAAGCTTAATATAATGACCCAAACCTGTCTAAAATCTATTGGTTGAGTGGATTTAGACCCATCCCCACAGTAGATTATAAATAAATCAATTTGGAGCTATTAAAAACCGAATATGACTTTATTATAAAATAATATTTTACGTTTTTCCAAAGGTTACCCTCTCCTCCCTTATAAAAAGGGCACCCCTTCCCTTTTCTCTTCAAACACTTTTGAGCCTTGCAGCTCGGAAAACCCCTATCCATTTTTATTCTCCACTTACCTGGATAAATTATGGTGGTTATGTTCTTCTCAAAACAACAACTATACTTCCTTAAGAGGAATCTTAAAGGAGGTGCGTCGAAGAAGAGGTAATCTCTTCTTCCTATTCTCTCAAGTTTCTTTATTCTTCTAATTATTATTCATTAGTTTTCTCATTATAAAGTAATAAAATAAGTATTATTTATATACTAATATGTTATTACAAATATGAAACAAACTTATTTCACCTTTTATCCATCCTACGGAAAACGAAATCACCGCGCGTGCGTACGTACGGAATACTATCTCCACGCCGTGGTGTAATCTGTTTTGGACCACCACCTTACTTGGATGGGTATAATGGTGTAAATAAATAACTATATATGATTATTGTAATGTGATATTGATTCTGAAATACTCTACATACAATTCAATATAATCCTATGATAATGGGAATGATATCATCGCTCGTGCGTACGTACGGACTACCGTCTCCATGACGCGATGAGATTCATTCCCCATGTTAACCATTAATGAATGATTATAATGTATATATAATGAATAATAATGAATTATATTAAATAATAATGATACTTTATTTATGTATATATATATGTATGTCATCTACTTAATTCCATTCAATAAGGAAAAGAAAACTGCGTTCAGGCGTACGTACAGCCTACCATCTCCATGAATGGTGTATTTAATTCCATTTATCGATCTATCATATATATATATATGTATATGCTGAATATATATTATATAAAAATCATGTTTTATATTCTTTAATTATTTAAATCAGTATATAAGTAATAATCTCAAGAACAATAAGTTGAAACACATACGATAAATGAAAAGATTTTACCCAAAATACTGCTTTAACGTGGAATTTACAAAAGAACGGGTAATATAAAGTCATAAGTGAACCATATATGATATCATAACAATGAATATGATTCTGTAAGAAGTCAATGACATTATTTAAATCATTATACAGGAGGTTCAGATACATACAAAGCATATCAGACGTATGGTAAGGGTTAACTATTCCAATCTCGTTCTTATTTGAGATTGTTTATTCGTAAGTATTTACTGGGGTTATTATTATCATTCATGTCTATGTTTCTTAAAAATGGTTTCATGTACTTTTAAAGTCTTTTTTAACCATTTTTTACTTTTACTACATGGTATGTGAGGAATATTTCTTTTATGAGGTACTTTTTGACTTTTTGGAAAAAAAGTATGAGAAGAATGTTTCTTAACTTATAAAGCATGAAAGGATTTTTACGGTTTTATTAAGCCTTATTTTCCTGAAGATTACTCCAAAATATTTCATTAATATTTTCAACAAAATCTTTTTCTTTTAAAATTTCATGACGTTTTGTGAAAAGAAATTTATTTTTAAGAAGAAAGGATATTTTCCTCAAAATTCATCCCAAGTGTTTTATCAAAACCATTTTCCATCTAAGATTACATTATTTCATATGTGTTTGTTTCAAGTATAATGTCTCTATTATTTACATGGTTTCACTTTACTTATTATGAACTGATATCTATTTTTCTATATGGATTATGTTATGATGGGACGATGTTTATGAAACCCATTTTATTCTTTAGATTATGATAAATGAATTATGTTTATTTTGTGGCACAAGTAAGAATGATTTCATTATGATATGGGTGGGACCTATATCTCCCTCTAATTCATTGGGTAAATATTTATATCTCATGAGATAGACATGGCTGGAGCGGTAAGTTAACCCAATTCAGTAATACAGGTCTGGAACGATGAGTGAACTCGATTCAGAAAGGGACTTTGTCCACTATGATGGTCTTGGCAGCAATTCCTTGGCTACTATAGAAATCATATCATCTGCATAATGGTTGCCACAATTACATGTTTTCTTCCCATGCTATTTTATCATGATTAATGTTTCTTTATGATCTATGCCTTACAGACTGCCATGTTTTATGTCATTGCTCAAGATTTTGATTTTTAAACATTATGTTCATGTTTTTAAGTTTAAATGTATATGATTTGTTTAATTTTCTCCTTGCTTACCCTTACTGAGCATTTGATCTCACCCTTTATATGATTTCTTTTCCCCAGGATTTAAATAATAGTTTTAGGTAAGAAAACAAAAGGGGAAGATCTTTATGGGAGATGTTGAAGATCTTTCACCATGATTAGAAGATTTTTTTCCAAGATTCCAAGGACACTAAACTATTACGGTCTTCAGTATTGGTTCTTGTTATGTATTAAGTATTCCGCAAAAGTAATGTAATGTCCATGTACGTCAAGATTCGGGTCTCTACATCTATTATGACATTTCATCCCATGCCACCAATATAGGCGTCGCATATCTCGATACATCTTTGAGATGCCTAGATGAAATGTCAACTTTGTAGCATGGGACTATTTGAT